>VRLP01000456.1:0-222330 GCA_009660295.1 Lophius piscatorius | reverse complement strand
AAATCCCATAATGATAAAAGAATGGCTTGTCTGTAAAAGTATTATTCCGTACAGAAGACACATTTTCTGGTGAAACTGGAATAAGGCCAAGAGCATACATACCATAACTTTACAGAAAACAGATGCTACCATATAATTGAATTGATGAATATATTTGTGAAACAGGTTTAACAAAAAGTCATTTTATGTAATGAACTTTTAACAGTAATCCGGTTGTGTACTGTTTTGTCATGTTCCCAGTGACAATAAGCTTAAGGGTAAAAATTCTGACAACTATAGTTTCTGGTATTTTACCATAAATTATGCAGATTTATTAAAAAATTTTAAAGAGCTCTTTTGAAGTCAGTTAAGGAGTGTCGTCGTCAGGATGCATCTAGAAAAACTTAAAACCTTTGACTGAACGGTTTATTAAACAGTGTTCATGGCAGCAAATAGTCAATATATTATTATTAGGATATTAAAATATCCATTAAACAGCAGAAGTTTATAATTTGAGATCTTTCTGTATCTTGTGTTAACCTCAGTAGTGGTGATGTTTGGCGTATTTGCCTTCCACGTCCTTAAAGACGGCCTGGGCCTAAAAGATCGAAGGACATAAGTCGTATCTGGCTTATATTTGTTCCTCTTTCAGGACTCCTAACTGCACTTGAAGTGTATCATCAGCACTTCAGCCTACTTTACAGGCCCGGTTTTTCTATATCGGATGGAGAAGTGGTGCCACACTTCTGATCTGAACTGTGGAACAAACAATGTTGTTCTGGATGTCGGTCAACACCGTTGACGTAGCTCCATATTTTGGGAGTAGAAATCTGGAACATTTCTGAAACTTTTCGCTGCATCGCCTTAAAAGGACTCGCCTGCCCTGATTGGCAAATCTAATCACTTCCAGTCCAAACGCATGAGATGTCCGCAGAGGTTTCTGGAACACAGCTCCACGTTCCATTCCCCATCCGGGCAGAGATTCTCCTGCCTCCTCCCCATAAATGGCAGGCTGTGACACAATAAAACCCTGAGCCGAGGATTCTCTCGAAAACTCTTCCAGGACTCGCAGCTGAACCCAAACCGCCTGACTCCGCAAAAGCCGGAGTTTGGATTAAGAACGCAATCCTTTGCAGCACTCTGAATCACCCAGGTTGCTTAGCAGCAGGCGGAAAAAGAGAAACATTTGGCTGGGTTTGACACACGGACAAAAGAGCGAACCAGAAGAGCTGGTTTAGCAGGGGCAGAGGGCGCTGAGATTGAAGGTGACTGCACTGGTGTTTAAGTCAGGCTTTACCTCTCCAAACACCGGAGGCTTCATCGCTCGGCTTCTTTCTTAAACAAAACCACAGGCGACTGTCTGCGCGGAATCTTTCCCTGCAGAGTTTCTGCGGGCGACCGTTCCAGGGCTGCGTGACCCGGCGTGACTCCCCTTCATGTGGAAAAAAATCATTTTAGAGAAGTGAATAAAACAACATCCCTCTAAAAAGCACAAGTAATCCAGATTTAGCGGGGTTTTACAATGTCCCCGTCGACGGGGTTTTGCAATGACTCACTCCAGCAAGATGTTTTCAACATATTCTTTTTTTTTTCTAATAAATAAAATGGATTACATACGTGTTGTTTTTTTTTATGTGCCGGGATTCTTTTCCGACATTTATCCCTTTGATGTCCTGATCAAATAAGAAATAACTGTAGAAAAATGTTTTCTTTGCATATGTAATTTCTATCTTGCGTTTATAATTGAATACTTACTACAGAATGACTCATTGTTTGGTTAAGCATTTCATGGAAATACACATTTCAATGAGATTAGCCCAACCTTTTGGCAAAGCTTATTTTCTTTACAAAACTATTTGACCCTTATTTGACTTTTTTTGGTCGTATCCAGTTACATAATTCTGTTTTGTACGTCCTCACATGCTATAATCTGCTAACTGCTTCATGCATAGGGCTTTTCAAAACATCCACGGTCAGTGCCTCCTCTTCGATGGCCCCTTTGACCCGTGGTGTCCCACAGGGGCCCGTCCTTGGCCCACTTACTCTTTAGCATATACCTACATTCTTTCACTGGGTCATAATATAAACAGGTTCAGTCAAGCGACAGGAGAGTAAAGGGTTAACATTAATTCACCAACGTCCTTAAAAACAGGCCAATTCATGGATTGTATTACAGTTTCACTCTGGCGCTGATGAAACAGCGGTGTAATTGTTTTTTTTTCTTCCTTCCAACCCCTCGTCTGCACATAGCAACAGAGGTCACCCTGTAGGAACGGCCCGATTAGGTAGAAGGCTCTGGGAGGTGCGGCTGATTGCCACTGAGAGATAAGGAGAATCCTGGTCGTCATCTACGTCCACACAGCCCGAACGTTGTCTACAAGCAATATACTCTTATCTGGGAACAAAGCTGGGATGAGTGACAGCCTGTGCGTTTGTGCGCGCGCTAGCAGAGCGAGGCTAGACATCTGGGACCCGCTTTATTGCCAGCGACGTGACGGCGTAGCCCGCCTGCAGAGAATGCCTGTGTTCATGCTGCCCTGCTTAAAGGACAAAAGATACGCCGCAGCTGCATTAGTCACACAGGCCCTCTGTGTTTTGGGTTTCCTCAGGACTTCACCATCAGGGGAGAAAGGGTAGCCAGGCAAAAACCAGCACAAAGAAAAATAAGCGTTCTATATATAATCATAATTAAATACACACACAAAAAAAAAAAAAAACCTCAAATGTTTCTGGTTCTGCCACAAACTCTTTTCCAGTCTGCGTCCCGGAAGAAATACTTTAATATATTCCAGAGAAATCAGGGATTTTAAGAATCGGAATCGCCGCCGCGTATCCTTTGTGTTAACGCCATAACTCAAAAACTACTTTGTGGCTTTTTTCAAATTTTGTATTTAACATAGAACTAAGTGCGAGGAAGAACTGGACTAATTTTGGGAACGGTCAGTTGCATATTTCAGAGATAGGGAACTAGGAAGGCCGTCATTTTTCAACCACTCATCTGAATTTAGCCCAAATTTGATTCATATGAAACCGTGTATATGTTATATTTAACCCACTAGGGGGAGCTGTTTTTAAGGAAAAAACATTGCTTTTAGCTACATTTCTTCCCTTTACATCTCAACCATATGTCTGATTGTGTCCAAACTAGATCATATGATCACTGAAGGAGCTTTATCTTGTATGTATATATAATTTCAATATAATAGTTCAAAATTACTTATTTTTGTTGAAAACAAGGTTTTCTCGTTGGTAACTTCCCAAACATCAGTCCAATTGTGTCTAAATTTAGCTCATATGAATTGAGAGAATTCTCAATTCTTGTTTTAATCCTGAGCCCAGAAAAACCAGTTTAGTGTATTTATCTTCATTATTGAGTCACTATAGGATCTGGTCTTAGAGCAGACTGCTGACTTAATAGAAATAGTCGGTTTAAGTCAATAATGGCTTTTTGAAATTATTACTGTGACACATTTAATTTGAGGGGTTTAATCAGGGGGGATTGCCTGTACAAAAACAGCAGATTGGGGGTCTTTTAGAGCAATACCCTTGCTGTGGGGGACGGAAGCGCAGGCCTTGTTATCTATACACCACACAGCTGTGTAGGGGCCTTCATACGATGTTTTCCTTTGTGTGCTCGTCCCGGTGCTCCTGGAGCGACGGCATCATCATTCAGAAGCCAAGGACACGTTGATTCCTCTTTGAAACAGATCCCTGCCCCGCCTGCGAGGGTCTCCAGGGTATATAGGCTACACCAGCTACCTCTCTGCTTTCTCTGAGCGCACTATTCATCCTCAGCCACGACATCTGCTCTGCCCCTGCTGCACACACCCTTCCCACCAGCGTCAGAACAGAGACAATAAACACAACAGAAGACAGTGGGGACAAAGACTGAACTGATGATACTGAGGCTGGGTGAATGACAGAGGGAGGGGCCTTCTGGGAAGAGAGCGACAGTTAAGCTGTAGAAATCCTGCTTTTGTACTGGTCTCAAATATTGACTTTCTTTCTGCATTCCTGTCAAAGCTGTCATGTATATTTTCTATAAAGCGGCGGCACAAAAACAAATTGTTCACAAAAATATTGTCTGTTTTGTTCAGAGAAAACTTTCCGTCACATTAGTCTAAGGTTTCTCTCTTTCTTGGAAACGTGGATTTTTTAGCTGTATGACTGTAAGCTACGTGTTTTTAAAATGACTTATTGTGTGTAGTATATGTTTGAGACCACTTATTTAGCTCTACATACTCTTACTTTATGTCAAAGTTACCTCCTGTTTTGCACCGATCTAACACAAAGGATCTGCTTTTGATGTCATACAAGTCATAAAACCTTTGAGAGAAAAATAACACCAGCAGAAAAGTTTGAATGAAACCCTATATAAGTTGTATAAATTCATTAACTGGTCAAATTGACTTCGGTATCCAATAGACCATCTTGTAAAACACTGGAGCTTTCCATATGAGCTTTTATGTTCACATTTCGATACGGACATCTGTAGAATTTCTTGAAGGGACTTCAAAAAATAGGTAAAACCTTTTTTTTCTCCGTTTTGTCATGTATGTAATGAAACTTGAGTGAAGTTAGTTGACAACAAATGTTTGCATCAAGTTCAATGTTGGAGACTTTTGGCGGGGTCAGTAGTATTTAGCACCAGAAGCAGATTGTCTTGACAGCAATGACCTTTGAGGAAACAAAGAGTCCAACATTTGGATTACGGCCAAACGCACCAAATAAAGATTTGGAAAAAACTACAGTTTAACACTAACATCACTAAAATACACACGCTCTGTTTTATAATGACTATTTCATTGTGTAACATGAATGAAAATGTTGCTTTTATATAAAATGCATGTACCTCTCAGCATCGCCGGTTCATATATAATGAAGGAAATCCAAAATATGTTGTTTTTATCTTCAGCGCAGTGAGACACTTAAATCAGGAAGTTGAGATTCGATATCTATCTCTACCTTCTCTAACCCTCTGGTTCCTCATGCAAAAATAGATTATCTCGTCACACACCCTCTTGTCCCTCTCTCTCTGCTCTAGTCTTCTCTTTTTTACCACGTTCTTCTCGTATCACTCCTCCCCTCCCCTCCCCACCATTTCACCCTCTGTCTATCTTTATCACTGCTCCTCTAAGCTGGCGGTGTCACCTGTCAGCTCACACCCTCGCAGCCACAGAATTCATTCCACAGTCTGGCAGCAGGCCTTATTGAAGGGTGGGGTGAGGGGTCCCGGTGGGAATCTTGTGATACAGTGCACAGAACCGTTGTGTTTTTTATGGCTTATATGCGTCTGAGTGAGAAATAGTTTTTTTTTTTAAGAGATGCAGCACAAATAATTGAAACCATTGGGTATCGTAAAAGCAGAGTTATTGATGTTGTAGGTGTTTGGGCGCAGCGGAATAACCAGTTGGATCAGAATAGCCTACAATGAGATCGCTATCATGCTAACAAACGTTTGCTAGCATGATAGAAAAAACAACTTTGACGTGAAAAATGTTTGGCTGCTGATTCATAAACATGGGCTGAAAATTGAATAGTGTTGTCACAGTTTTCAATAAGAGTTGCGTTTGTCTAGGTCGGATGGCGGCTCTGCAGTGGTGGGGATCTCAGGAGATTATGCTACACGATCTTTTTGGAAATTTCTGCAGTTTGTGGCCTTGAAACGCCATTGTGGGAACTAAAACACAAGAAAAAGTAACCATTTTATGCAAAAAAAAGTGTGTAAATAGCCAATGAGTTCATTCTATTTCAATAGTCCTGTCTTCGTTTCCTGAACAAGAAGCACATTTAACTCTCTAAGCTTGTTTTTCATGGCAGTAACTCGCTTTTAGAAAGTTTTTAACGGTCCAGCCGCTGTATGATGAGGCGCGCCCCTCAAAACCAAATGCAAGGTCGGGTTTTTTAAATTTATTCCTGGAGTAGGGACCACAGTTTTGGTTTGTTAAACGCCTCTGTAGTATCATTAAGCAGCTGAATAATCACCGAACACAAAATAGGCTTATTATCACCTTATTCACTTACAGAGCCCCCACTGGCATGTTACCAGAACAAAAGTGCATAGTCACACTTTTGGCTCCTGAATGTAAACTCAGCCCAACTCGTACTTATTTCTGCTTCAGTCTTCTGTGAAATACTGTATGTTCCACAATAGCTAATGTTCTTTTGTGTTTACTAGCTAGCAACCAAGTGTTTCAAGCTGTTTTTGATTGAAACAGTGCCAGTTTTGATTGGAAACCAGATTAAAGAAGACTCTAAACTGAAAAAGTGAAGTTAGTGGCGCCAAAACAATTAGCTGAAAGATGCTAAAACCTTCTATAATAACCTCAGAGATGAATAAATTCATATTTTAGGTCTTTGTTGCGACAGAGTAAGCAGTGAACACAACATTGCCACGCTATCATGGTATTCATTTGTAAAGGCTAACATGATAGCAAACCGTCGCTAACATGCTTGCGATGGAAACATTTTGAGTTTGGAATTACATCAAGACTTGCTGTCGGAGGTAAATTCGCCAGAGCAGCTAAATGTTCAAAACAAAACAATTAGCTGAAACACGCTAGATAACTCTGTAGCATCATTAAAGCAGGAGTAATTTATGTTCTGGGTGCAGAGAGTATGTAGTAAAAAGAACCCCCCAAAACTGACATATTATCACCTTATTAAGTTGTTAGAAAACAAAAACAATTAAGTGATAAATGCTAAACCACTCAGCAGAGCTGAAGAGAACTGCAGGACTGGTCGCCAAAATTGGGCTCAGAACAATGAATGAACAACTGATTTTTTTTTTTTCAAAAAAAAGTACATCTTGAATGTGTTGAATTCCCACTCAGCATCAAATTGAAGCGGCGTCCATTCTTTGGATCCGTCCCACATTGTGTTTCTAATCAGCAGCGGTGATACCAACAAGCTGTGCATCATAATGATAAGCTAACAGGCTAACCACGGCCGATGTCTTCATCCGTTTGTATTCTCCCACATATGGTTATCTGAAAGTTGGTGGTCAGACATGGAGGCAACATTTCCCTGCGGTCGGCCTCTCCCAACCAGTAGGCAACACTCTCGATCACTCCGAGGGAGAGAGAGGGAGAGAAAACCAGACTCCTGAATATAGCTTTGCTTTGGGCTCAGCAAGAGGCCCACTGTAAGAGGTTTGGCCACCCACAGAGGTGAGAGTGTGTATACATGCACACATACCTGCAATCACAGACGGGCAGGAGCTGATTTATTCATGCTGAATGGTCTTTAAGTAAAAACAATCAATCATGTTTTTGTATGTAGGTGCAGACAGAACCTTCAAACACTCGAATCAGTGAGCAGTTGGTCTGAACCAAAACACAAGATCCACATCCTGGAACTCTTCGTGAAGCTGTTTATCCATCAACCCTTAAATGTTCAAACCAAAAAAAGAAAATTGGAAAAAGGTTTTTCTTTGAGTGTTTTTCATTCATTCATTTATTATCTAAATATCCTAAATTGACCATAAAATGACAAATCGTTCAATCAAGCATGTTTTTAAACTGTAGGAAAAGAAAATCGGACCTATAAGATCATTTCATGATAAAATTCTGTGTCTTATGGAGAATAGTCAATTGTAATAATGAGAAAATTAGATCAGATTTAACATTTTGATGTTTTTTAGAAAATAAATTGACCTTATTAAACATTCTTTTTTTCTTACTTCTTCCTCACATGCTTTAATATGACAGAATAATTGCTACCTGTCGAATAGGACTTTCTGAGTAGCCATGGTTAATGCCTTCTCCTCGATGGCCCCTTTGACGTGTGGTGTCCCACAGGGCTCCACCCTTGGCCCCTTACTCTTTGCTTCGGGGTCATATTATAAACAGGTTGTGGTCACATTTTTCAATAAGAAATAGTGACTCTAAATCTGTTCAAACAAACAGATGAGCAGGGCGTTAAGTGTGGATGCACTTCTGAAGGCTCTTAGTCTCAGCTGCGTCAATTATAAATTAGTATTTTACCCAACTGCATGGTTCATTTGAAGCCCCCAGTGCTTGTAAAAGCCCGGCGCGGCCTGCTGACCTCAAACCACATGACCAGCCTGCAGTGCGCGACTACATGCTGGATGAGGATCTAGATTCGGTTTCTGGTGATTTGATTCAGTTTTCTGAGAAACTGATAGGAAAAAGAGAAGAGAACACGACGTTTTAGCTGTTTCCTGTTTATGTCGAGATGTAATTTTATAGCGAGGGGCAACCACACCGCCGCGAGATGTGGAAATATTACGAGGATTAAAAGGGCGATTAAGTGATTAGGCCAAGGAATAAATTTGAGAGGTGGAGAAACCGAGTGGAAATGTGGATAAAAACAAGATGTGAATAAAAGGCTGTGGAAGAAGGGGGGGGTGTATTTTGGAAAAGAGAACGAGGTCGCTCGAAAACTGAGAGTGCGTGGACGAACAGCTGACAGGAAGATCTTCTTCACTCTGATGCACACAGCTGTGTGAAACAACACTAACTCGTGGTTTCAAACAGTTTCAAAACACCCACAGTCAAGACATAACAGTCAGCGGCATTCATGTGCGAGTACAAACACACAGGCGTAAAATGTACTGAACAAACTCTGCCTGGGTGGAAAAAGGGGAACATCGCATAATTATACTAAAATCTTAATAAGCAGGGCCAACCACAACAATAAGACCTTATGTGGAGGTCCAGAGTCAAAACACTCCAATACGCCTGCATTTCCCATCAACATCCCACGCAGCAGAGTCCCACAGCGATATCATGTTGTAAATAATCCAACATGTCATCTTTTACCAACATATGCCTTCAGATGGACGCGCTCTCACAGAAATCACAACACTGTGTTTTTCTTTTCCAAACAATACTGAGTTGAACTGGCTCTGAGTGTCTTTCTGCCTCGGAGATAGTCAGACTCCTGCAGCGGCGAGATATGGATGATAAAGCAGCGGAAAAACATTTAACGTTCAAAAACAAACCTGACCTACATAAGATAGGCGACTTAACGACTAACTGCAGAAGACTGATTTCCCTACAGCAGTAATACGTTACTCATTACTCATATAACACCATGGGAAGTAAACAGCCTGGCACCGCATAAATAACGGGGCATGCGCCGTCGTCTCAGACACCAAGGGTATAATCCCGGAAAGCCCCCGATCCCCTGGGTTGTACAATCAATGCCCCTGATTGAACTCCTCAAATTAAATGTGAAGTCATGTCCAAAAAAAGAGTTATTTATTAAACAAACAAACAAGCCAAATCTGCCTAGTGAATAAAATGTGATATAGACAAACTAGTCATCAAGTGAAGTCATGTTTGAAAAACAGAGTTTTTTTGTAAATAAACTCTACCTAGTGAGTAAAACATGAACTATTCCCTGACAACGGGCAATATCTGCTGGGGGAATTTCTGGGGGAGTCCATGGAACCACGTCTTTAAACAAGATGTCAAGGGCTTTTGGAAGAAAAACAGCCCCACTGCATTGGTGATCCATCCACTGACCTCAAAGTGGGTATGAAGGACGTTTCAGCATGGGTGCCTTCTTGCTGCGCCACACCCATCTTACATGTCCGTTGCCAAAAAGCTCTACTTTGGTCTCAAAGGACCTCTGACCTTGTTCCAGTGAAAGTCCCAGTGGTGTTTGTCAAACTGTAGGAGCGTTAGCTTGTGTGTGATTGACAGCAGGGACTTTTTTCTTGCCATCCTCCCAAACAGCTGGTGTTGGTGTCGGCGCCATCTGATGGTGGTTAAAGAGACTTTCTGACCCCAAAAGTCAACTGACCTCTGTAATTCTCTAGCTGTAATCCTAGGAGAGTCTTTTGCCAGTCGAACCCTCCTCCTCAAATAGCGTGGGACCAGTTTGCAAACGTGTCCTCTTCCAGGCTGATTTCTAACATCTCCAGTCTCTTAAATGTTCTTAATCATTGACCTAGCTGTTGAAACTGATATTTAAGTGTAGAGAGATTTTCTTGTATCCATTGCCAGATTTGTGCAGCTCTACAACTTTCATTGCTGGGTTCTCCGGTGTTTCTCATTCTGAAGAACGTTAGAGAAAATTAGGCCTGTGTCACCTCATATTTACTTTCAGTTCAGTTCAGCTTAGCAGAGCGATAATGGGATTTCTATGTGAAGAGGGCGTTGGCTATTATATTAGCCAAGGGGCAAAGTCTGCTGACTCTGATTCTCCAAAAAAGGGCCAATCTCTGGCCCTTAGCAGACCTGGTCCATCCACAGTCAGTCCGACCCTACGCTGGCTCTATTCCTGTACCACGTGATTCTCCTCCGGGGGCTCCTATGTGAGCAAATCCCCACTGATGTGGGGAAGTTCTCTCTAGGACTGCAAGGTGAACAAATTAGAATACGATGTCCTCATCATGAATTGTGTTTAGCTGGATGAAGACATGCTGGATTGCTGCAATAGTTAGGTCAATTGTTCCCATAATTATATACCCGAAAAGTCCAGGATATTCTAGAATCATTGCCTCCTCCACGTCCACATCCACGTCCACTGCCGCAGATCCTTCATGTTAATGCAATAACTAAAAAAAAAACATTTCATGGATCATATCAAATGTTATACATCAATAGACCTGAGTGAGAGGAAGAACTGGATTGATGTGGGCAATAGTCAGGTGTATATTTCTGACAAAAGTGGGAGCTTTATCTCCAAAAGTCTTTGGACCATAACTTCTCAACCGTGGGCTTTTTGCTGTCGGGTATGACGGTGCTGGAGTCAGTGTCAGAATTACTGTTTGGTTTCTGGAATAACGACATTTAAATGAAGCCTTACATAGACGTCTGTTCGCTGTGGAAGCCATAGACGAACCGTCTAAGGACATCATCCTCCAAACTAGATTTAAATCGATGAAGTGTTCAAATATCCTAGAGGGAGACTCCCGTGCAGTTAAAAATGTGGATGGCTTTTTTGGACAGAATGATGGAAGAAGTCCAGTAGGAGAAATGACACTGAGCAGTGAAAGCCAGTGGAACAGAAGCGGGACCCATGCTGTCTGCCTTTATGAAATTGCCTATATAGAGAATAAAACTCTGGGTTATCTTGCAGTTATATATGGGACGGCGTGGAGAAAGGCACAAAGAGAGGGTTAATAGAGGGAGGGCTTAAGGGTACCAGGGGATGCAGATAGAAGAAAGTGAATTTCATGTTGCTGCATACAGCGCATTATCGGCGCAGACCTTCAGTAGTGATCATAAACCATTTGCAGCGTTTCCCTTTCAGAGTTACAAAGCTTTTTTTTTCAGAGGTACCCGGAGACAGACGGAGCAGCCGGAGGACATTGGCTGGAAATCAGAGCATGGAAGAGAGAGACGAAGGACTGGAATATGTGTAAGAAATATGAGAAGGAGAGACAGAAGAGAAGTTATCGGCTTTTCATTCTAACATCTGGAGATTCTGGAGACACCCACTCTGTTGACTGTTGTGGAAAATGGTGAGGAGGGTCCATCGTTCCATGATGACCTCACAGATATCATTTTTAATAATGTATTTGAGATAGTCAGTGTTTCTGGTGTGTGACTTTTACACTGTAAAAAATGTCTGTAGAAATTAGGGTAAAAAACGCTCAAAGATTAAGAGACTGTGAAATTCGAAACAGTATATCATCATAGGAGATAATGCTCTTTAAATAAAGAAACAGTAAATAACTTTTTTACTGTAAGAATACGTGGAAAACACGGAATTTTACTGTGAAAATACAAACTTTTGGTAAAATGAAAAGCCACAATGTTACCAGCGACTCATTATTATGATTATTTGTGTCTAAATAACAAACTTTGTGGATACATACATTTCAATTTAAAGTAAAAATAACTTACATCATTGTTTTTACAGTAAAGAGATACTAAAGATATGTTAATAAGATAATAATAAGATTAATGTTGAATTCTAGGTTCGAATAAGTAACTTTACTGTCAATAACTAAGTGACATGTAATTTTTTAACCCTGCCAGAAAAAAATATATTTTTGGACAACGCTTCAATCACCAGAAAGTTGAGTCAGACACTCAAACCCCCCCACCCCCCCAAAGCAGCTGTTGAGCCGCGGTGGGGGTGAGTTATGTGTCACAACCCCTCGGCCTGCATTTGGTCCAGTTCTAGAAGGATCTAGAGCAGTCTCGGCTGGAATGGGTTGGACCCATGCCACGCATTCCAGCGCCGCTGTTTGCTCTCTGTTGGCGTACTTGTGTTGGGGGGGGGGCACGTCCCCCACGCACTCAATCTCCCACACACAGAGGAGGAGGAAGCCATTTTGCTCTTCGTCGCTCAGACTGTAAATAAAGACCTGAGAGGAGGAGACGCTAAAGATCCACGTAGGCAGTAATGGATGTATATATTTGAAGGTTTGCCCACAATGCAACTCTTCCTAGAGAACAAGCAGACATGAAAGGAGAGAATAAGAGCTGTAATGTAGACGAATAAACTATGAACACTCTCATAATGTTAATAACTATGGCTCATATAGTGCACCGGTCAACACATGGGTGATAGTGTGTGAGTGTGTGTGTGTGTGTGTGTGTGTGTGTGTGTGCGGGGGGAGTCAAGAAATTCAACTCATTCTAATTTTCACAGGGGAAAATTCTGCTCCCCTTCATCTCTGCATCCTCTCTTCTCTTTTTTTTTTGAATACCCTCCGTTTCTCTCTGAAGTTGTTTTCCCTCTTCCTGCTACCTTTTTCTCTGCCCTCTCTCTCTCTCTCTGCCCTCTCTCTCTCTCTCTCTCTCTCCCAGCGTGGCCTCAGTATTTGGCTCCTCAGTGACTCCCCACCACACTGAGGTTGTTTTGGAATCGCCGAGCGCATCAACAATCGAAAACAACTGGGCCACGTTTCTGCGGGGAGCCGCTCCGCTCCCTGTGAGGAAGTGCTGACCTCAAGAAAAAAGCACAAGATTCTACCACTGTGTCTTTGTTTCAAGCTGTCTTCACTTGCAGAGTTCCTTTCCTACATTTCTATCAGTGCTGAGACGCACAGGAGGCTGTTAGAGCTGCGGTTCACATTCAGCATCCTGCTAGAGTTCCCTGCCGAAACACAGAACTCTAACTTTGATTATCTGGCTTTCTCCTAACTGACGGTACTTGTTACAAAGTGCTTACAAACCAGGCCTTCACTGTCGTCCCTGACAGCGATGGTACATCCTCCTCTTTGGACGGGGGATGCGTAAGCTTGGCCTACTTTTTGATTCCATTAAATTATTGGGTGGGTGGGAGGAAGGCTGCACTGACTTTTAAGTACCAGATAAATGGGTGTCAGATAGTGTGTGTGAGTGTGTGTGTGCGTTTCTGTGTGCGTGTGTGTGTGTGTGTGTGTGTGAGTAAGTGCATGTAGACAGAGAAGCTGTTTGTGTCTGTCTGATTGCAGGACTGAGTGTGAAATAGTACAATGTGTGCTGTGTTGATGATTCCTACATTTATTAGCCTACTGCCTAAATTTCCACTACCTTGACATTTTTGTCACCACATGAAAGTGCATTCACATGTTTACGCTTCACATTAACATTTCATCAACGTTTCATCAACGTTTCATCGGGTTATCAAAGGACGCTATAAGATAAGATGATACTTTATTTATCCCACGAAGGGGGGGGGGGCTTCCAGCGTCGCAGCAGAAACAAATTACGTAACAGAGAAAAATGATTGTTTACATCAGAGCCACAAATGAAATGCAGCACCAGTCACGATGTACGTATCTATAGACCTGATTATTAATTAACCATTTGTGAAAGGCTGATGACTCGGTGAGTGAGTGACAGACCGTCATCATGCTGCGCCGGGATGTCTCAGGTTCAAACCATCGGTAGAAGGGGGGAGAAAATACAAAGCCCTTAAAGGACCTTATATCCTGACGTGAACACGGTCAAGTAAAACATTAAAAGAAGAGAGATGTTTGAAGTAAGGGTTTTGTAGTTGTTTGTGTGTGCACTCCTTTACGCGGCGAAGACTGTAAAGTAGCACATGAGCATGAGTTTTTTGAGGTTATGAAAAGTGGTGTGACATTATTAAAGTCATATTCTGTCACATTTGCCAGGATATTTGTGATGTTATGACGTTCTCATATTACATTGTTCCAGCAGAAAATAATTTGTGGGTGGCGTTTGGTTCGATCAGTCGCAGAAGTGTGATGGAGAATCTGGTTGTAGGATCGGTGTCAGGCAGACGGAGTTTAACTAGAACAAGCATCTTCTGTTGGATTACGTGATCTCACACACTGCAGCCAAACCAGTGAGCTGAAGAGCCTGAACATTAAGCGAGTTTAATTTCTGCTCAAATAATAGTAATGTTTGTTACCAACAACCATTCTGCCAGTGGAGTGAAGAAGAACTCTGAATAAACTACTCGAACGCTCCAGCCAACATTTTCAGCTACCAACATTTTCAGCTATTTTTGACTGGCTGGATAAGTTGACGGCAGCAGCTTTTATTTTGGTACTTCTACTGACCAGCAGTGTGAGTCGGCATATAAGCTATTTATTCAGTTTTTTTAGTTCAACATTTAACATTAATAACGGATAATAAAGTAGTAATAACATAGTAGTAAGTAGTTACAGGGCCTTTTGGAAGAAAAACAGCCCCACAGCATCAGAGATCCACCACAAGATTTCACAGTGGGTATGAGGGGCTTTTCGGGACGGTGTCAAGCACTAGATTTGTTTAGCTAGCTAGCACGGACAACCTAACAACTTGAAGATGTTTCAACAGCTAATATTCATGTACGGACGATTTCAACTGTTGAGACTGACAGCAAAGAGTCATTTGCGTCTTGCTTAAGAGCGCAGCTCAAGCCGGTGCATTGCTAGCCACAAGACCCCGGAGAAAACATCCACCACATGCGACACTGATGACATATTTCCCTGTTATGTCTTTGTCGGTGACGCATCAGGACACATTGACGTTTACACTACAAAAAATAAGAGCAAGCGGCATAAAAACAATGCCAAATCAATATGTTGGTGGATCCAAACCGGATCCATCGGGTTAACAAATACCATTACTACTAATATAAGCAGGCAGGGTACCGGTGGAAAATATGAACGTAAACAGATGATCCGCCGACCGAAAGGGAACACCCAAAAGACATTTTCATTCTTTAAATTTCTGTCCGTCAGGCGGAGATCCAACACGATGAAGGCACCATCGTCCTCGAGGGTTTAATGCCTCACATATTTCTTAATAAACTTGCGTAACATTTTTTTGCAATAATCACATTTGACGTTTTTATATATTTCTCTCTCGGGAACCGGCGTCTGCTGTTATCCAGCCTTTTTCGGATTTACCAGCATGGAACAAACCTGCTCAAGTAATTTAAGCCAAGTTTGGGTGTTTTTACAAGTTTTTTTTGTCTACACAGAATATAATACGGGAGCTAAACAAAGAGAAAGACCCGCATGGTTCGGAACCCGGTCAAAGACAAAGACTAAACCTCCCTGTCCGTCATCTCTGCTCTTCACCGAGGACACTTTAATGTCTTCCAAAACAATCTTTATTTTCCCTCTGTGCTCCTCAGCCATCACTATATACCGCATTAACATGTGTCTGCATTGTTCCTGGACGGCTGCCACGGCAAACAACACTATTAACATCGTTTTTCTTCACTTCAACAAATAATAGCGGCTGAAATTTAAAAGGATTAAGGGATTAAGCTATCTTGATCAGAGTTAGATGAAAATCTCTAAATTCACATTTGTAATAATATCCCGGAAAAGTCAGGGACGTTATGAAATCGGCAGGTCATTCGTGTTAACACAATAACTCAAGAACTATTTCATGGATCCTTTTCAAATTTTATACTCAAACAGATCATAGTGTGAGGAAGAACTCAGGGGGTCCAGCGTCGCAGCAGAAACAAATTACGTAGTGATGGGTGATGGAACGGGTTCTGTTTGTTATTTTGACCCTGGTTCACCTTGGACTAATTATATGCTCCACCTGAAATACTATTGTAAAAAATATTTTATATTGTCTATAAAATGTACTTGGACTCGGATTCAACTCGGCTCAGAGGATTCAACTCGGCTCGGAGGATTCAACTCGGCTCGGAGGATTGCACCGCCTGTCTCGTTCCCCTTGTCATAAATAAAATGTATGATCCTCCATTTGTCTAAACACAGTGACAACTTAAAACGAGAAAATACCTCTCTGCCTCCACATGAAAATCAGGACCCCCTCTATGGAGACAAAAAAAAGTCTTCTTTCAAAACGAACATTAAAAAAAAGTTCTTCCATCTGAAAGTACACAAAAATACCTTGTTATAGATATTACCCCTTAAGCGTCCTTGGGTTCATAGAAAGGCGCTATATAAGTCCAATTTATTATTATTATTAGATATTTCACAAACTTACCCTTAAAGCAAACTAGAGTCCATATAAGAAATTCTCAACGGTCAATACATCCCAGAAGACGTACTAATAAGTTGTACTGTACTGCTTTTGCCACATTTTGGACTTCAGCTTCAATGTCAGTGGACATCTGATCAAAATAAAGTGTTTTAAAAGTAACCTAGTGCTGTAACTCTGTATCAGTGAGTCATCACTTGTGATACAAATACATTATTAAAAAAAAGGTTTATCACAAGAACCCTGAAACCACATTGATTCCACATTTATTAAATTGATTGCGGCCTCTCTGATCCTTAATCGGAGGACTCTTCCGCCTCTTTGGAATCAATTAAGCGACAGATTAAGGGCATTTCTGCATTTCTTCCATCTGATGCGTATCATTGGGTTTCGGGCGTTTAGCGCCAGCAGATGCTCCGTCTGTGTGAGAGCATACATTGTGGACCAGCAGGCAACTGTGCACATATGTGCGTCATGCATGTGAACAATGCCACCAGTTGCCGAGGATGGAAGATCCCTGGTCGTCTGCCAGCATGCGGGGAAGTACTGACTGCAGCACAATGGAGGGTGTGAGCTGCTGGTGGGGGTGGAAGGCACAGGCGGAGGTTGGGGAGGTGGAGGCGAGGCGGTAAGCGGCGGTAAAGCTGGACAGATGGGAGAGACAATGAGGCACGTCGCCCACCCTCCATGTCAACAAAACCCCTCGGCCTCCTTCGAACTTCAGCGACTCCTTTATCTCTGCTTCATTTTGTTTTCCATCTCAGGGCTGATTAGAATACAGCAAAACTGTACAGAGACTTTTGTTTTTAGCCCACCAATCTTTTCATCCACATCCTTCAAACAACTTTTTGGCCCCCTTCTGTCAGCTCTCCGACCTTGGTTCTTTTCCTCTGTGCGTCGTCATTGTTCTCTCATCCGATAAGAGCAAACCTGGATGCAGCTGCTCGGCGGAGGGCAGAGAAGGAGGGTTAGTGAGATTATGGAGATAGTACGGACGGTAAGGGCCGTCACCTGTTGTGCTGAAACCCTCGTTTGGAAAGCTGATCCCATCTCCTGTTTCTCAGGTTTCCACAAACAACCTCAGCTGTCGGAGAGTCTCTGTCTCCTTCCATCCGCGCCTCATCCATCTCTCACCACCCTCCATTACAAAGAAAGGTCGCCTTTCAGCAGTTTGTTGCCTGCCCAGCTCTTGAACACCTTCACGGGGAATCTGATTGTTTAGCCGTCCACACAGTCATGGGTGAGAGTTGTTGCATAGCGGTTTTCACACTCCTGCCATCCAGTAGAGTAGGCCTACGCTGTCAAACACTACTGCATGGGTATAACCCTGAAAAGCCCCCAATCCCCTGTGCTGTACAAGCGAATCCCCTAATTTGACTCCTCAAAGTAAGTTATGTCCGAAAAAGCTCCCTCTAGTGGGTAAAATAGTATATATAGATATATATCCTTGAGTCAATTCATGTGCACCAAAACTGGAATAAATCAGTGCAATGGATAGGAGGAAGACATTAGTGTGAGGAAGAACTGGATTGATTTTGGGAAAGGTCGATTGTAAATTTCAGATTCTAAGAGGAGCTTATCTCTAAAAGTATTGGAGTAGTTTACTGCAAAACTTCATATATCACTCCCTAGGGGGAGCTTTTTTCCACATTTGGTGCTAAATAATTCTGCCTTGTATTAATCGTATTCAACTCTAATAGTTCATAATAGTTTTTTTCACTAGGGGGGAACGTTTTTTTCCTCAACATTCAACCTCACATTGAATTTGAGGGGTCCAATAAAGGGGTTGGCTGGTACAAGGCAGGGAATTGGGGGCTTTTGGTGGATATACCCTTGCCTCCCGAGATCGCAGGCCTATATTCTTTTACATTTTTTGTGTGAGGAAACATTAAACATAAGTACAGTCTTCAGAAGTGTTGTGTTGTGTAGAGGTGTGTGTCTGTGTGTGTGAACCCGACAGCAAGACAATTTACCTGTGAGACACAGGTGTCAGTGACTCCTCATAGATAAAGGGATGACTTGAAGACATCAAAGCTGATGATGATGTTACTTTACTCATAACCTGATGACATTAAAGTAAATCATTCAACAGGAATTATGATAATATGAACGATATACTATAAAAACAGAATTGAATGAATTAAATTGGCTCATAAAAGTTAATCCTGAATTAGTTGTTGAAGCCTTTAAATGCCAAATATGAGGTTTTAGCTCGTTTTAGCTGGCTTCCATTAGCTGAATGGAGTTAGCATCTTCTCTCTGCGTTTCTGTGTGTTGGCTTTGTGATGAATTGGCAACTATCTGAGGTTTTACTCCGCCTGTTGGACAATGTCAGCTGGGATAAGCTCCAGCCCTTCAGGATGAGCGTCTGAGGAAAATGGAATGGATGGCTTCGTTTTTAAAAGTATTCTGATGGTGATATAGACACAGATAATTGTATGAAACCACCTAGAATGGATACAACAAATATGAAACAAAAGAATCTTATGGACGACCCTCAGACTCTAACCGCATTTAATTCTTTTTTCTTATGCCCACGGAAAAGAGAAACTAATGGCCACCCACACCAATATGAAAAAGCTCATATACATGTGAAGAAATCACAGGGAGTGTTTGTGTGGCAAAAAAAAAAGGAAAGGGAAAAAAAAGCAGCACAAAAAGAAAAGAGAAGTAGTGACCGGGTCTGAAATCTGAAAGAGAAAAAAGAATCTCCTCCTCCAGTCAACATTCAACCACTGCAGGTTGCTTCCTGTCCTACCATGTTAAGGGATCTTTTCCTCAAAACTGATGTATTTTTATTTCATTTAACAGTTTTTCCAACTCGTGTCCTGACACGTTGGAAAAAAAGGGAACACTGAGGTTATTAAACTAGAAAGTACTTTCAGACTGAATGTGAAAGCTCATTCCTGACCTTTGGACACATCGATCTTAATTAACTCGTTTTCCTCCTCTACTATTAGCCCATCTGTTATAAAGATGTTTACTCTAACTTCAGCTAATGATGATGAAGGCTCGAATTTACAGTTAAAAATTTTCAATTTTATAATAAGCGGCGCTGGTGGTAAAAGAATCTTTACATCATTCCGGGTTGTTTCTGTGTGTGTCGTCATGACGACTGATTTCATGCATCACCTCATTAGTCGTGACTCATGTCCAGTCAGATCGTGCTGGCGCCTATGGACCGGCCGTGACCGCTCACACATCGCAATGTATTGCTTAATACCTACACTGTTACAGTGTAGTATGGATGAATTACACAGATCACATCTTCCTCATGGTGGAAAATGTACTATATAATGTACAGACATCTAAACTCTGACACACTCCTACACACACCCTCTTTTCAGAGTGTGACCTCATCATTCATGTGTTTCTGAGGTGTGTTACATCAAACATCTGTATCCTGTCAAATCTTATGTAATGGCGAGGGTCTCCAAAGTTTCCTGAAATGCCATCTCCACAGCAACAGGTGTGGGTGTATGTGTCAAAAAGTATTTTTCTTAAAAAAAACTCCCCCTGGTAAGTGATACATGAACTATTATTTCTTCATAACGGTATACAAAGATGGGTAGCTGGTGAGATTCCCCCAATAAGAGTCTTGATAACATTTTGTATTTTAGATAATAATCTAAAAAGAAATACCCTAAAAGGTAATAAAAATGGTCAAGGAAGTGACATGTCAATTCATAGACTCCAAGAGTTCTATTTTAGTCAAACGTTTCAGCTATTAATAATCAAGAAAGTCAAAGATTCAAGATATGCATCCTAACAAAAGGAAATATGTCACTGCCTGGTGACGTTTTTCTACTGTATTACAGTACTGACGCCCGTCAGCAGGTAGAGAGGTAAGATATTTCATACCTGCCACTCACGTTGTAATATTTTCCACATCATATGGCTCCGAGACATTAGAGTAAACATTACAGGTTCCTCAGAATCGCTGCGGGCGAGCCTGAGGAAAATATTTTAGTGAACTCCACCCGCTATTTCAGTGCGGGTGGAGTTCAGCGAGGTGAGACGTCAGACGAAGACGCACTGAGATGTTGTGCAACTGGTTCGGGCCCCTTCATGAGAAAAACAGTGAGAGTGCTACAAATCAATTCTGACAGCATAACGAGCAACGGCAACTCCCGGAAACCAAAAAACGGAGGAGCGGCGCGGAGCGAAGCGCAAAGAATAGAAAAAAGTTTGAGTGTGTGTGAGAGACCTCCCTTGTCGGAACTATCGATTGATACTGCAGGACAGACACCTCCTCAGTAATCAGAGTACCGCCCGCTCCGCAATCAACACCTAAAGATAGCGTTATAGGGATTTCTGTGCAACACACATCACAGCGCTGATCCATTAATCCTGCAGCATCTCCGCTCCCTCCCTATCTGTAAGGCGCCATTACTCGTAATCACAGATCACACGTAATCGCCCACCATTCACTGTGTGTCGCTGTTATTTCTTCCGCCACTGCATTTTACTTCTCTCGCAGTCCCACCGTGATTATCCGTCATTACGGCCCCATTTTCAGAGAAAAAGTATTTCACAGCGGAGATGCAGCGGCGGAGAAGCGGGATGATGAAGACGAGGTCCGGCGAGTCACCAAGTTCATCCAAAAATGCTTTTGTGTTGTTTATAGAGGAAAAAGAACAGAAAACAGAAACCATGAGACGCTCTGTCAGCGTCTCATTTTCGCTGTAGTTGCTGTTCAGGTACTTTGTTACGGCTTCAGCCGGTACCGCCATCCCCCGCCGGTACCGCCATCCCCCGCCGGTACCGCCACATCCCCCGCCTATATTCCTACAGTTTGTTTAGATTTTGTAGGAAAATCCGACTTTGAAATCTCGCGTGTGACCTGGTTCTGCCCTGGTTGAAGATGCAATGTTTTTCGATGTTTTTTCGTTGAAAAGCTCCCCCTAGTGGGTCAAATATGAACTCTTAGAATATAATTTGATATATCAGAGACAGATCTCTTCAAGTTGACTCATTTTGCAGGCGGTAACCGGCGGTAACCAGAGGTCCTACAGTTCAGGCTTGTACAGAAAATGACTCTTTAGCGTGAACGAGGTCCACATTTGGCACAGCGAGACAAAAACAATTTCTCCGCCGGTAATCGCTCCGCATTTTTCCCATGAAAACTCTCTTGCTGCGTGATGCCCTCGAGTGTTGGGCGCCGCTGTGTCCTACTTTTGACATCTAAAACTGCAGTTTTCATATAACGTACATCTGCGTGTTTGTATGTGTGTGTGCGTGCGTGTGTGTTTGTTGGGTTTCTGACTGACAAGCAAGAGGAAACAAGTTGTCACAGACATAGGCAGCTTTGTGAAGGGCTGGTGAATGCACATGGAGATGCACCGTGTGTATAATCCTCTCACACCAGGTCTTTGTGTTTCTGTGCGAGTCTGTGGGGAGTGTATTGTGTATTTCCTCCTATTCTTTTCAGCGGATCTGATTTCCTGCTGCGACTACAACTTGGGACAAGGCCACATCACCAGTGACACGCACAAATCTTTCTCCTTAATCTTCTGTTATCTGTCCAGGCTGATCCGTTCAGTCGTATCTGCCATGGTATCAGGAATTCTGACTGCTCACAGATAAACAAAATGTTGATTTCCATTTGAGTGGCTAGGATGGTTATTCATTGCCGTCCTGAATTCCTGACCTTAGACCTGACTTCTTTAGCCGAGCTGTCTGATTAGCCTGCGGCACCGGCGTTCCCTAGAAGGCTTCTCTCTTTGATTAAGATCCAGGGTTGGGAAGCCATTCCTTTTTCTTTGTTGTGTTGTTGAGCTCTTAAGTCATAATATGGGATCAACATGCAATACAAATAATATGCGTTTAAATTAGAATGCGTGAAACTTGAAGCTGAAAATTACAATTTGACTTTTCCTCTCACTTTGTGCTTTTATATGACCAAATCAGCCTCCACCTTCTGACTTTGCGCCTCCTCAGACAGGGTTCCATCCTGGGGCACAGCAAGCTCAGGGATTCACGGGGAACCCCGTCCTCCCCTCCACCAACTTACAAAGGTTGACACAACAGACAAGCACAAGCGAAGAAGTGTGCAAAAGTGTGAGAGAAGACACTTCACTGCTGTCACGGCAGGAAGTGGGATAGATCAGGGAAGATTGCACATTAAAAACAAAAGATCAAGATATGGTTTTCAGAGAAGGAGGTTCCAAAAGTTTCAAGGGGTACCTTTGCAATTCTGTTACCATTATCAATGATGACTTTGTTTATCTCCTACATCATTATCAGGACCATTTTTATCCCCTACCTGGGTTTTTAGTACGCCCAGTGGTGCTAATTATTAGACATTTTAATATATATATGATCCAGACAGCAAGTTCTGGGTCTACTGTGGGTCTTCCAGTTGGAGGAGCCTGAAAAATCTCCACAGGGAGGAATCCTGATCAGATGCCCAAACCACCTCCATTAACTGATTAGCATTAGCATGGTAACATTCAAAACTAAAATGATAATCATGCCAAACATTATCCCCACTAAACATCATCATTATGCTGCTATTGTCTCTGAGCTCGTTAGCATTTAACTCAACGCGCCACTCCTATCTCTTCTATCACTCCTTTAATTATTTGGAAAGTTTCAAGTTAATATGTCATTTTTATTGAGCACAAACTCAAACGGTGCCGTTTGGTTGAAACTGTAATGGACCAAAAAAAAGAAAGACTGAATGTAAGAAAAACAGCAGTATAGACGTTTATGATGTTTCCAAATGTTAATAGCGGAGAAAGCTCATTTACTTTTATGACTGAAGCATTGAATGGATGCTAATAATAAACCAAACTAGCAGATGAACTGCTCAGTGCAGAAAGTCGTGAGAACACTACAAATTACGATGTATAAACCACGCTATCAGTCCTTCCCGGCATCTAACAAGCATGAGGAGTGAAAGGAATATAAAGAGAAGCAGATGCGGTTTTGTTCTTTCTCCTTTCCTGATTGGAGTTATTTTAACTGACTCTGACTCCAGAGATGTTGTGGATGAGTCGTGTGAGAACGTTAGTGCAGGATGGCTACAAGTTTGGCTTAGCTTTTCAGAGGGTGTGCTTGGAAGAAGTGAACAAAAGGCTGGCCAACAACACAAACAAGCAAAGAAAAAGCGCGAGGGAGGAGAGACCAACACCTGTGTTCCTGCGCCTTTGGAAAGTACCTCCTCCTCCAGACGCACACATACACACTCCTGTGAAGAAAAGTGTTTCGTTCTTTCTCTTTCATCACCATAGATACCCGGTGGAAGTCCTCCAGAGGACCCTCACAGCCCACAAAGTAGCCAAATCCTTGTCATTCTGCGTAACTGCCTGCAACAATACGTACACTTGTTTGGCCAATTCTTTTTGTGGGTCCCCTTTGTGTATTAGGATGAAGAGAGTGAGGAGGGGGTGAGGTCAGCTGCTTTCTTGGGGGGGGCAGAGTGGGCACGATTGGAGGGGCATGTCTGGAGCTTAGCCAGAAAGAGGCCTAAAGCACCAATGCCTGTCTGTCTGGAATCATCTGTCTACAGTCTGTACCTGTGTTTGTTTGGGTTTTTACTCAGAGTCTTCCTCATTTGTACTTTTATTCTGCTCCTTCCTTTTATTTTATTTTTTTTTACTCCGGTTCCATGTCTGTCTTTTGTTGGCCTAACCTATAATCTCCCTATCCTTCAATACCCCACTGGCCCATTGTCCCAGACGCAAGAAAATTGAACCACACACACACACGCGCACACACACACACACTTGCATATAGGCATGGCTTTGCAGCCTGCTCCATTGTTCTGCCGCCGCTGGCCTGAGTCCCCGTATGCTGCGTTGGCCTCACGCCCGTGTCAACAAGCGCCTGTCCGTCTGTCTTTCCGCCTGTCTCTCGCGTCTATTCACGCGACCGTGATTACTCTTTACACTTGATTGTGTCCCTTTCCATCGCTCCTCCTCCTCCTTCGCCCTCGCGTCCAAATCTTCTCCCACTCCCCTCTCGCTCTGTTCACGCCGTTGTGCTTCTTAAGCCGGGCTGAGCAATTAATTAATGTACCCTCCATACCAGGGCCCGATTCTGGCAAAGCCGTCCAGCGGAGTGTTTGTGTCTGCGAGTGTGCGTGGCGTTGGCTCGGCCGCTGAGCGGGGTTGCTGGGCTAAAGGCTGCCAGTGTCGTTGGCACCGGCAGCGTTTTGGATAGCCCTCACCTCTTGTATCTGCCGGTCCACTAAGCCCGAGCAGCTAGTCCTCTCACTGGAGCTCCAGTAAAAAAACGTTGTAATTACCACGGGGAAAGACCCAAATATCTAAGAGATCATTTTATTTCAGTGGTACACATTGTTGGCATGTGCTGATTGACTGCAATGTTACTGTTATTCACTTCGCTTGGCCCGTTATAAAACATTTTTGTCCAGTCTGAACAGCCTCCCCATGTGAGGAAATAACTGAAATCCATCCCATAATAAATGTAGGATCAGACTGGACTGATAACTGCAGCTATAAAGACCAGAGCGGTTCAAACACCGTCGGTGCTTCTTCTTTACATGAAGGATTCAAATCCACTTCATTCACAGCTTTTACGGACATCCTTTCTCATCCGTTGGTCCAGTTTAGTCCAAAGTCCTCAACCCAAGGACATGTCACATAAATCGTATTTTACTCTAATGGTTCGTGTTTTACTCACTAGCAGGAGCATTTTTATGAAAACCCCAGCTTTTCAGACATAACTTCCTATTGGTCCTATTTAGTCCAAATTTGGTGCATATGGATTGACTCAAGGAGGATCTTGTGAAGTTCATATTTTATTCCAATAGTTCATATTTCATTCACTAGGGGGAGCTTCTTTTGTTTTTATGTGTTGGAGGGGTCATATTAAAAATCCCTGTTTTTCCAGAGGGGATTGGGGGCTATAAATATATATATATATATATATATATATAATATAAATATAAAATAATTTATAGTCAGTTCTATTTATAGTGTCGCTCAGAATAATGTTCTGTGACTTCACAAATGCGTCAGCGTCGAGGTACAACATAAAACGTAGACAGTTTCCCTCGCCGAGGTGTTTTCTGAAGGTAAAGAATGAAGTTGGACATGAACTGTCAGAGGAAGAGTGAGTTGTGACGCCTGATGTCAGGGCGTCATCTGATTCTATGTGACGTTTGTTGTTTGTTTTTTTAAAGGTAAGTATCGACACTTTTAATAGAATTTTTGTTGTATATGTTACTTTTAAAAGGTGGAAATGTTTGAAATGTTAAGAACTGTTTCAGATTACTTCGAATCAAATCGTAACATATCACATTGTTCTGTATTAAAACGGATCGTTCCAGAATCGTATCCTAGGCCATGTATCTGGGAAATACAATTTTTTCCTCTGAAATGTTGCAGTGAAAATACATCTACCTCCAAACTTCACAATCTTGTTCATATTTAAAAGCTTTAAATGACTTTATTTTATTCAAATAATTACACACATAAGGATATTTTATAACATTTTACATTTCAGGTCTATGTATTTTGTCTATTTCTCCTCTTAAAAGAGGGCTTGCTGTTCTTGTTCCTGCTAATGTTTCAACATTTGTCCAAGTGTTTCCTCATCTGAATTGGAGTTCTAAACATAGAGGTGTCATACGCAGTACATGGTGTAAAGCCTCCCGGGACAAATGTCCTTTTAGACTGTATAAATCAAAACCATGAATAAAGAACTGTAACAGCTGCTGGGGTACTAACTTGGTTATGGCAAGAAAGAATATTTAAAATGACTTCACGTGATCAAATGAATAGTTAGAAAAAGTATTATAAAGTACATGTGGGTGAGAGAATATGCAGTAACTGCAACAATTTACAGTCTTAAGTCATAGTATTCACGAGTATTCCTGCATTCGGGGGATTATATCCCTGAAATGTCGTCAGAGCCTTTATATGAACGCGATAACTCAAAAAGTATTTCATGGATGATTTTCAAATGTTATAGCCGCATAGACCTTAGTGCGAGGAAGAACTGGATTGATTTTGGTTAAGGTCAGTTACACATTTTCTACCACAAGGAAAAGTTTGCTTTTTGAAAATGTGATGCTTATGACTCAACTGGGGGAAATCAATCTTGTATATTTATAACACATTTTACTCTAATAGTTCTTATTTTACTCACCAGGGGGAGCTTTTTCCCCCCTGAAAACTCTGTTTTTGCTTCATACCTTTAGACTTAATATGAGGAATACAAATCAGGGGGATTGCTCGTACAACGCAGGCGATTGGGGTCCTTTGGGGAATATACCATTGCTGTAGTCATAGTTTACTGTATAAATGTAAACACCTGACCAGACTTCCTACTCGGCTGGTTTATTGCTTTCTTATTTTTTTACATGTTGCCTATTGGTACCCTTAGAACAGAAAAAAGCCTTTTTCAGTCAACTCTCCCGCCACAATCTAGTCTCAGATCTGCTTCGGTTGCTTTTCAAGCCGCGTTTATCCCTGCGAGGGTGTGAAAGGGCAGGCGGACGCCTCGCTGGACACTTCTGTACTTTCGTACAGGCCTTGAAGGACACCCAGCATGAAAAATCCACTCAGGACAAACAACAAAGGGAAAGGTTGCGTCACATCAGGATGCGAGTGCGGACGTGAGCTTGGCGCACCGCAGGGGGGTGAGCTCCAGTGCGTGTGCGATTGATTGTACGCTGAAACCCATCAAAAGCATCTTCATCGCTGGATGCGTCTAATTCAAGACTGTAAATAAATGCACAAGTGAAGCTTGTGACGTAAAGTTCTGCCCTCGGCGGATCGGTTTTCTGACTTTAACCTACTTTTTTTTATTGACGGCATTAGGTTGAACTATACAATGAGACAGTTTTTGGCCAATGGCGAGGTCAGGTTTCAGGATCTGCATTTTTCTGTGTGTGTGTGTGTGTGTGTGTATGGTTTAGCTTGTGTGCATTTATCTGAAGCGTAATGCAAGTGGGCATTGCCAGAAGGACAAAAGACGAGACAGCAGCTCGGCCTTTTCACCTCTCCACCCCCATACATGTGCACACGCACACACAAACAGGCACAAATATTTACTCTCCAATGCTGCTTTAATCCGTCCGTATACTATAAAAAAAAAGAATGTGGATGCTCTTGCCCTTAAAAACAGCGACGTGATATTCCAACCCCTGGCTGTGTAATTACATTTGCCCCGACAGACAGACAGCAGGATTCTGATGTGACGGATTCATATTTATATATTTTTGTTGTTATTTTTCCTCCGCATAGAGGGATGACCCACTTCCACAGCTCAGTCTGTGCGTCGGTCTGAACAGAAATGGATGGCTGAGGGAGTGCGAGCTCAGCTCAAGCGATTTATGTTGTTCTTTGTACACGTGTGGGCTTCAGTGACTGTTTCCTTCAAATTTAACAATTTGAAAAAAGAAAATGCAAGAGGATTTGTCCTTAAATACAAAAAACAGAGTTAAAATAGGAATCCATTCCAATAGGAATTTATATATGTCACTTTACAGCAATCTTGTGGTGTTAAATCTATTTAATATGCTTTATTTGTTGTGTAGAAATCACATTTAAACCACAGGCGGCATCTCTTTTCTACAGCTGCTGATGCTAGCATGAGAAAAATAAAACCTAAACACATTTTTGGATGTAGCAACCATTTTAGGATCTACATAATAACTTTTAAGTCATAAAAACACATGTTTATCAGCAGTTAGATGATTAAATTTGGGTCTGATTCAACTGTACCCTGATCAGTGTGAGAATATATAATATAATATTGTACATTCAACAGCTCCTACACAACCTTTTTGTTTTGTTTTTCTCAAATGTGTGTGTGACTCCTGGAACAGCAGCACCAGTCAGCTCTAACTGGAACTACTGAAATTACACCTCGGTGCAGAGCCAGAGGGGGAACGCCGTCTTCCACCGGGTTTCACCTGGTTTCTAAGGAAAATAGAATCGTAACTACTGCAAAGACCTGACAGTGCAGCTTCTCGCACGAGGTGTTGTGATCGTGTTTCTGTGATCGTGTTTCTGTCACGGGTTGGTTTTTTTTCAGATAACTGCTTTTCTTTCTCTACTAAAATGATTTTTTTTTCATCTTGATATCATCCAACACTTCAGTAAATATCAATAATAATATAATTTCATAATACAGAAACACAGTTTCTGAATATGTATATTAGGTAAAATACTCTTTATGAAGACAGGGGGAGTAAGAGATAAGTTACTCAGGTTTTCTCATGGGGGTCCATCCAATCTCTTTCTCCAACTGTTAACCTTGGCACGTTTGCAAAGTGGCCGGAACCGATTCCCATCTGACGTTGGGTTGACGGATAGACACCAATGGGTAATAGAAGCCCTTTTTTGAACAGAGGTCATGCAACAGCACCCGTGTCTATGACGCCTGTCTTTGTTTACATCGAACAAAAATATGGCAGAAGGGAGATGAACGGGTGTGTCACTTTAAGTAGTTCGCCAAGGTTCCACAGGCACGAGAGACATAATGTATGACAGGGATAGATTTATATGTGGTACAGAATATTATATATAGATGCTTTCTAGGCATGGGACATCATGAGAGAAAAAAACCACAATCTCTTACCTCAAATGTTACATTTGCGGCTGATCTCCTCCTCTACACGGAGGTCAAGGAGCTCCCTGACCTTGTGGTGTCACCACACTTGAAAAAATCAATTTTCCACTTCTTTGAGTTAGCTGCTAACTGCTATTAGCTCTTGTAGCTGCTGGCACGTCCACCCACTACCCCCCCATCCTTCTTTTATCCCTTTGCATTTATGCAGTCCTCCAATTCACCTCTGTTACTACCTCCACTCCCCTCACAGAGGAGAAACCCATTAGACCTGCACTGCATTTATACCAAACTAGAAAGGCAGAATAAAGAGACACCAGCCTTTATTTCAGTCCGTGTAAACTGGGCTTTAGAATAGCTGCTATAAAATGAAAAAGAGAGCGCAAACCTCAACCATCAGCACCTGAGGTAGACATAATTATAGCAACATTTTATGCAAATCCATCCATTAATTTTACAAAGATGCCCTGTCTCCGATGGTCAAGAAAAGGTTATTATGAAGTCACATCCTGAGGTCATAACGTAACGCCATAAAAATGTACACATCTCTAGAATATGTCAAAAAACTACCTCTGGGTACAATTTCATGCAAAAATTAGTTTTTTTAGTTTTTCCATAATCTTGCTTGGTATATAAACTTAACAAGGTTAAAACATAGCCTCCTTGGTACATTGTAGAGTAAATTTAGCAAGAAGCCACCTTCATCATCAGAAAGAGCAAAATTCCCCCAAAAAATAATGGCAAATGTGGCAACTTTAAAATTTTAGTTTAGTACTCGATTATCTATCTTTATGTTTCTTTGTGTGTTTTTCTGCTAGAGTTGATGAAGAAGCAGCAGCAGCGTAGGTCAGGCTGGGTGTTGTGTCCATATGTCTGCTCTGAGGTCTTACGGTCTGCCGGCAGGACCAACCCCCTCCGGTACATTAGATGCTTTATTACCTCAGTGACACACTGACTCACACTGATAAACAAACACTCAGGAAACACCGGTTGTGTGGTGCTACATCATCTGTGAAGGAGTGTGAAGGGAACCCAAGGCTAGCAGAGGACACGGTGAATACGCTGCCAAATGGTCACATAGTGGACCGTTCCGGGACCGTCCTACCAACCTGCTGACCATATGGACTCAGCATGTCAGCGGGGCGATGGACCCAGTACAAACACACAAGAAGGCACACATATAAGGGAAATATTAAACCACAAAACCAGGAGGTCAGGCTTTATACGATATTAAATCAGACTTAAAATAGTGATGTTCTTTTTCTTTTCTTTCATATCGACAAATCTAAAGAACGACATGATCACACTGAGGAGGAGGAGGAGGAGGAATATCTCCGCCTCAGTCTGATATAAATGTTGCAGGGTATCAGTGCCAATTAGCGTTCATTACTTATGTAAGTAAAAGAAAAAGTACGTTTGTGATAGTAAAAAAACAAAATACAAAAGAAGTAAGTGTCAGATTTTAATATCAGCAGTTCTATCATTTCAGGAAAGTTTCCAGCTCTGCTCTCCTGCTCGTGATTTTATGTCGATACATAAGCCTAAAACAGGAACCTATCACACAGAAAAGGCGGGCCTAAAAAAATCCCAATGTCAGCTGGGATTGGCTCCAGCCCCTTTGACTGTCAACAGGATGAACAGTTACAGAAAAGGAAAAAAAAAAGAATTATAAAGGTTTTTTTCTTTTTTATAAAATGATCAGAAATAAGTAATAAACTAAGCCTACGCTGTGGTTCCTGATAGCAAAGGTATTTCACCAAAAGGCCTCCAATCCACTGCGTTGTACTCTAGAATAAAATATGACACAAACACGATACATCTCTCTGAATCGATTCATATTCGAGAAATTTGGACTTCATCTAACCAACAGGTAGGAAGTTATGGCCAAAAAACAGGGTTTTTCATTAAAATGCTCCCCCTAGTGAGCTATTTGAACTATTAGAGTAAAACATTATAGACACAAGATAGATCGCCTTGAGTTGATTCATATGAACCAAATTTGGTCTAAATCAGACCAACGGTTGACAAATGATGGCCTGAAGACTCCTGGGAATAAAGCTACCCCTAGTGTTGGAAATAAACAACAGACTTTTGCCCAAATGAATCCAGTTCTTCCTCACACTAGGGTCTATAAGGGTATGAAAATAATCCATTACACATTCTTCAAGTTATTGCGTTAACAAGAAGGGCACAGTGAGGATTCCATAGTATTCCCGACGTTTTGCCGATATAAAGACAACGACATTTAGATAAATAATAATAAAATGAAAAGATCCAGTAGTTTATATAAATGTTGTAATTCCTCCATGTATTCTCAACATCCTGTAGGGAGCAACTTTATAGAAAATAGCTCTATAGCAATAAATCAACTCTGGATTTTGCGGCGTTACTTAAAAAAATACGTTGGGGTTCTTTCCGACAACTTAACGATTTTAATGAAGAGCTGCTTCTTGGATGGACGTCACAGTGGAAACAGGTGTTGCTGCCATTGTCCTTTCATCACCGCCGCTCTTTGTTCTGCGGGTGGCATCATCTGCGGCGGGAGAGTTTCATCTCCTGGTAATGCATTTCATCAGCTCCAGCTGTAGCCGACGCTCTCCACTGGTGTGGAAATGAGGGTCATCAAGTCACCGAGTCTCTCCTTCATCCATATTAGTGAGACGCAGAGAAGGGAGGGGGAGTTGGGGGTTGCTAATCTTTTTTGACTCAGGTGTGAAAAGCGAGTGTGAACGTGTGTTTATTTGTGTGTATTTGCGTGTGTGCGTGTCCCACTATGAGGATTGATGGTTCCATTACGGAGGGGTTTAACCCCTGACTGGGAGATTGAACCATCACCATTTTTAAATTGCCACAGAGATACCAGGAAGTGTTCGTCATTTGTGCAGAAACTGTCTGGTGGAACGATGGGAAACTATCTTAACACCTTCAAACAAAGCCTTCACTATGGTATTAAAACCAGTTGATGACATGTTGAATAAAGCTGATGAATATGCATTAAATTAACATTGTACCTGCTTGGCATCAGCATTTAGCTGATGTACCACTTGTCCTACAGCCTATTAGAGGTATTGTGATTACTCTGGTGCCAGAGTTTTGGTCCGACTTTTCCAAATTGAGGGTACAGATACATTCACACTATCACCTAGGCCTATGCTGTCATGCCTGACAGGAAGGGAATAGCCCCGAAAAGCCCCAAATCCCCTGCATTGTGCAAGCAATCAGCCTGATTGAACACGTCACACTAAATGTGAACGTTGGGGGATATTATAGAGTCATCATCGCGTTTCGTGTTAACGCGACAACTCAAAAACTCTTTGTTGGATCCTTTTCTAGTTTTAAGCCCACATACACCTTCGTGCGAGGAAGAATTTGGGTTGATTTTAGAAGGTCGGTTCTATATATACGACACGATTTAGTCCAAATAACATGTATTTGAGGAGTTGAATCAGGGGGATTGCTTTTACAACAGTGGATCTGGAGCTTTGACTTCTGTCTGCTGTCAGGATCGACAGCGTTGGCCTCCTTCAACCTACCTTAGGACATAATTAGATAAGGTAAATGTCATGTTTCATTGTTTGCATTAGATTTTAGAGGACCTCCGACAAACTTTAAAAAAAGGAGATGGAACAGAAAATGAATATGAAACCAACAGTTTCCCTCCTGTCTTCAAATCTTTCAGCCTGTAGAGAGACCGACTCATTTTGTTCTCGTTGGTTTTTTCAGGACTTTTTCAGCTTTCTCTTTAAGTATTACTATAATTCTACAGGGATGAGCGTTTACGGTGGCTAGATGTTTAGCAGTAATGTCTGTGCAAGTCACAAGTGCTATACTGCCTGTGCATTATGTGTATACTGATGTCCTTTGATGTCCGACCATATTTTTAGCCCATCTCCATCGTGCTTGAATTCCTCCTCCGACTGAAAAGCGCTGAGATTCCAAAATAGAACTAGAGCTGGAATTTAAATGCCCTCTACGCAGCATAGACTACATAATCATAACGCCACCGAAGTGCGATGCCTGTTCCTCGCCGTTTGCCTTCGGTTTGTTCCTTTCCCGCGCTGACAATGCTCCGGCAAGCAAGCTAAACAAAAATCCTTCTAGCGAAGCAAAAATAAATTCGGCAGAAGGAAGTGGAAAGGCGGATGATGGAATATCATAAATACACAGTGTTATCTTTCAATAATGTATACTGCTGAGTTTGGCAACTTTGACTTTGGGCTTTCCTGCTGATACGTGTAGCTTGTCCTGCGTGACCATTTGTTGTCGGGGGTTGGGGCATTGTCTTCACACTTGACTTTGTTCAGGAGCAGCTGTGCACATTCGTGACCTTGTCTATCTGCAGGAATGTCCGGGTTCACGCCGTACAACCTTCACCATCTATGGAGATATAAATCTTTCAGAGGCAGCAGCTCGCAGCACATACCATCCTAGCTCAGACCCGAACCGTAACATTTTATCTTAATGGCACCTATGATTGATGATGTGTGCATCCTTTAATTATTCTGTCCCTCTGTAATTACTCTCTCAGGTTATGGTTATCTCTACCATCAATCTCCGCGCATGTTGCAGCTAATGCGAGAAGGCAGCTGAAGTGATAAATAGGCAGAAGAACAAACTGCACATATCAACTCCAACTCCAAACAAGCATAATATGGAGAAATGCAGCAAATAATAACATTCATAGAAATACTCTACAGGTGATGTCATCGAAGAAGTTAAAGTTATATACTTTAATCTTTCACTGTTTAAACGCAGTTATGTTTGCTGCATATTTAAGAAAAATACAACATTTTATCATGAAAAAACTAGAATAATTCCCAAAATATCAATTGAGTCTTCTTCAGTTCAAGAGAAACATGAACTTTTAGGACAAAATATTCAACAATTTCAGAGTTGAGCCTCATCAGCAACAAATCCCACTCAAAAAAAATGAACATGGATTCAATCTGTAACCACAAAAAACAGGTCAAAAGTATCACTAAAGTCAAAAGGAACCACATCAGTGCTTGATAGTTTTGTGTTTTGGTGAAAACTATTGAATAACACTAAAGACATGCTCTGAAAAGAAACAAACCACCACAACGGCTCTTATGTCAAAGTTGCAACCTTGAAAATGATAAAATATGAAGCTACAGGAAAAACCACGATGGCACTTGGTTTCTGTATTAAAGTATTGAACAGCTTCTGTGAGGTAATAATGAAGTACTGATAACTAGATCTACGCTCTGGCCCCCGACAGCAGAGGTAGTTCCCTGAAAATGCAAAATCCCCTGCATTTTACAGGTAATCCTCCTGATTGATCTCCTCAAATTTAATGTGTAGTTATATCCATGAAACAGTATTTTTCTTTATTAAAGAAAACTCCCCCTAGTGAATAATATATGAACTATTACTGTATGTACAAGATAGATCTCCTCCAATCCATTCATAAGCACCAAATCTGGACTAAATCAGAGTAATTATGGGAGCAAACTTTGAGACAAAGCTCCCCATAGTGTCGGATTTATACAACATTCCCCTAAATCAATGCAGTTCTTCCTCGCACCAAGCTCTAAATAGATTTAAAATGAAAATGACATGAAATTGTTTTTGAGTCTGAAATAGAAGAATCTGACGGTGGTGATTCCATAACAATCCTGACTTTCCCGGGTGTAACAACGGTGGACCATTCCAGTTCATATCCCCGTCCAAGACTCCTTAGGCTGCTCAACCAATATGAGCATTTGGATCCAGGTGTAGATCATGGTCCAAACATGAGAGTGTGTGTTCTTGGAATTTGTGTTCATAGTGCGATGATGGCGGGGCAGAAATGTGTATCGCAGATACAGAATCGTTCCAATCAAGCTCTGGTGAAAGTTCCGTCAGGCAGACTATCCTTTGCACACTCGGGCCACGGTCACACAGTCGTCTCTCATTCCACACGTTTCACCCACGCTCTATTTAAATGACCCGCCTAGCAGTTTTTGGGCGTCAGTTGACATCGGCTGTGGTCACATCTTTTCAATATCACGCCGTTCCTTCATGCTGCAGGTTTGCACTCCCTCCACCTCTCAACCTCCGCCCAGTCCTCTCAGATCCATCAACTTCATCACTCATCCGTCTCAGCGGAGTCATCAGCCACCACCACCAGTATCCAGACTCCAAAAGGGTATATTACCTGCTCCTCCTTATTTGAATTGACCTCTAGATCACAACCTCCTGTACGAGTCTGAGCGCTACAAACCTCCTGACTGCTTATCATCTGATGTAATTAACTCTCACCTTTACCTCATTCTTCTCCTCACTCTCAAATCTGTTTTATGGTTCAGTGACAAGTTGGAAAATGTAATACAAACTACTGATTACATACTCATGATTCCAAATGCTAGAGGTCGGCTCCAGGCTTCAGGTTTCTTTGAACTCTTTCTACATGAAAAAATATTTAATATTTCATTCTTAGACATTTTGTTTAGGGCTTGAATCGGATCGCAAAAGCAGCGACGGCTCTGAGGAGGAGGCAAGGCTTTATGACTCACACCAACAAAATGCTGGAGGTGCTCATCATCAGGTTGCACCAAAAACCAAGTTTTAAGTTCTAAAGGTTGAGAGGAAAAAAATAAAATGGGGAGCCACACCTTCTCCATAGTGGGGGTCTTTCTTGTGCTAACACTGTGGTATCAGCGCTGCTGGGGGGCATTCAGGTATCAGCGGCACTAACAGCTCAGAATCATGTGACGCCCGCCAACAGTTTATTTTTTTCTAGCGGGGTAAACAAGACCTTCGCATCTTCTCACCTTACAAAGGGTCTCTTCCCTCCTCTCTCGCTAATTTCTCCGTTATGATGAAACACTACAGAGCTGAGAGGAGCTCAGCGTCAGGGGAGGCGTTCTTCTTTCACATCTCACATTCAAGGTTCCTCCACGGAACATTTTCACAAGTGGATAATCTGCTTCCAGCCTGTTTGATTTGTTTTCTGGTGTTTTCTCCACAGCAGATATCAGTGGAGCGACGATCTCACTGCACCCATTAACAGTTCAGAACCTTCCATTCTACTAGTATAATTACCATAACTACTACTACCACAAGTACCACTACTATTACCCCAACTATTACTACCAGTACAATTACTATTACTACCAGCACTACTTATACAACTACCACCACTATTACTACTACTTCTACTACCACCAACACTATTTCCACTACTTCTACCCCTACTAGTACTACCACTACTAATACTAGTACTACCACTACTACAACTCCCCTTCTACCCTTACTAGTACTACCACCACTATTACTACTACTACCACTTGTCCTGTCTGGTTTGTGTTCTGGTGTTGGCGTCGTCTCTGAGCGTAGCTGATAGCGACGGTTTGAGGCGGCGGCTCCTCTTCTGCGTTACGTAACTGCAGACATCAGCGGAGCCTCTCTCTGGACTTACATAAACACTTCTGCCGTTTCTGGGTGACTCATTCCTCCTCAGACCTGTGCTTTGTGCATGGATCCTTTTCTTATGTCAGGCTTGCAATGATGATGTCATTCGAATAAGCTTGCGATTGTCTGGACTCTCGTAAGAACAGCGTGACAAACACACGTGCAGACAGACAGAGAGACTTGACCTCTGAGCTAATCGCTTCCTCAGTGAAAGAGCGTGAAGATAACCTCCAGAGCAAGACAAGGTTTTAGTTGGATGGTCATCGAAAACAATCACACATTCTGCAGTCCCCCGTTTGTCCCCTCTCCTCGTCTTTGTCCTCGGCGGTGCTTATGTAAGTCTGTCCTCGAGGCGAGGTGACCTCCTCATCCGTGAGGAGGTCTTAAAGGAGGGGAGCAAACCATCTGAAACTGCGATGGTGAACAAGTAGTTCTGAAATCAGATTTTACATCAGAAGGTTCAGTGGATAAACAGGCAGAAAGTTTATTGCATAAGATAGATTGAGCTGTTTGTATATTTAAAACTAGATTTCAGTAATCCTTCAGTTTCAACAGAATACCCTCACATTCTCCTCTTCTTCATGTCCTTCCTCTAAAATGTCTTCTGCTCATACTCCTTTACTTTTTAAACTCGTTCCACTTCCTCTTCTTCTTGAACAACTACTTCCTCTATTTATACTACTACTACCACTACTACTACTACTACCACTACTACTACTACTACCACTACTACTACTACTACCACTACTACTACTACCACTACTACTACTACTACCACTACTACTACTACTACCACTACTACTACTACTAAAACTGCCACTACCACTACTACTACCACTACTACTGCCACTACTACTACTACTACTACTACCACTACTACTATTACTACTACTACTACCACTACTACTACCCATACTACTACTACTACCACTACTACTACCACTACTACTGCCACTACTACTACTACTACCACTACTACTACTACCACTACTACTGCCACTACTACTACTACTACTACTACCACTACTACTATTACTACCACTACTACCACTACTACTACCACTACTACCACTACTACTACTACTGCTACTACCACTACTACTGCCACTACTACTACTACTACTACCACTACTACTACTACTACTACTACTGCCACTACTACTACTACCACTACTACTACAACTGCCACTATTACCATAGCAGCTGTTCCTGTTTCTTACACTCAACACTCACATCTCAACAATCACCTTTTTGACTTTCCTGATTCCACGAGACACTTTTTGGCATTTGAAGAAAACAAAACCTCAGCAGCCGCTTTGGCGATGCAAAGATGTCAGTGTTGTGATAGTGTGTTAATTGATTTAATTACCGTCTGCTACACAAGCACACATACATACACACACACACACACATACACACACACACACTGTAAACATGCAGCCTCTGAGGATTTCTGCTCCATCCATACGACTGAGACCTAATGGATTCTTCACCATCTTTGATTTCATCTTCATCTGCAAGAACTCACTCACGCCGTCACCTAAAGTCTGCCGCCTCTGACAGCCCTGCCATTACAGCACATTGCATCAGGCTACTGTTTTTGTAATTTATAAACACCTCTCTCTCTCTCTGTCTCTCTCTCTGTCTCTCTCTCTCTCTGTCTCTCAGCACCAGAGCCTGTCAGATGATATCAGCAGTCTTGAAGCCACTCTCCCTCCAGATTGATCGGAAAATAACATGTATGTTTTGTGGAAAAGCGCTCAGGGGATCGCCGCCCACGCCATCACCACTATGCAGATAGTTTATGGGATGTTTGCTGAGGCGGAGAGATCCATCATCTAGACTAAATGACGTCAGGACTTAAGGAATGATTGATCAAATGAAAGCTGAAATAATCCATTATACCAGAGTATAATGAACCAGAGTGTTTTACAGGTTTTGACCGCTATTTCACATTTTGGGATATTTGCTTTTCATGGCAGGGATTAAATGAAAAGATCTGATAGCTGCATGTAAATCTGGAGGCAGATGGTGGTTTGGTTTAGCGCCCAGACAGAAAACATGGATGAACAGCTAGTCAAGATAATCTGTAAACCATCTCCAGCTCACTAATTTACATGTTTTATTGAGCTGGTTTAAAAGTTAAAGGGTAAAATCAACACATTGGTGTTTTTGTGGTTAGATAAGACCTGGACTATTTCCCAGAATTCTCCTTGTGTTCCAGCCAATACACATTCCAGACTTAACTCAGCAAGAGAATAAAAAGTTAATATCCCAAATCCCCAAACTATTATCATTTAACCATTGATGAAAAAAGTGTTTCCTTGAAAAGATGAATAATACGACTCAGCATGCAGTTCAAATGAATTCCGTTTACTCAGGAGAGCCAAGATGTTTTAGCCAGTGACTGAATTATACGTATGAGGTCATGCTGACATGAACCCGGCCTTAACCCGAAACCTGCGTTTTTATTCCACATTAAACTAAGCCAACCATTGTCTGTATTTGTGCCAATATATATATTAATAATAGTGCCAATAATAATACAAATAATGTAATATAATTAAATATAATAATAATACAACTATAGTAGCAGTAATAGAGGAAGACAGATTTCCTTGTGTCAATAAATATCAGCTACATTGAGACACAATCGGACTTATGGTTGGGGAGTTACAGACGAGAAACTGGGTTTTTCCAAAAAAGCGCCTCCTAGTGCGTAAAATATGAACTATTATAGTTAAATTATATATATATATATATATATATATATATATGTATACCAAATAGATATCCGTGTGTATATTCATATGAGCCAGTTTGGACTTAGAAAGTTCGCCACAACCACCAAAGATCCTTCATGTTAACGTAGTCACTCAAAAATAATTTCATGGATCATTTTCAAATTCTATACCCACAAAGACATTTTGTGTGAGGAAGAACTGGATCGATTTTGGGAAAGATCAGTTCCATATTTCCACCATGCATAGATTAGATTTTACCATAATAGTTTGAATTTATATATATATTACATATTTTACGTGTTTTACTCACTAGAGGGACCTTATCATGAAAACCACTGTTGTTCGGGCAACACATTTAATTTGAGGAGTTCGATAAGTAGGATGGCTTGTACAACCCAGGAGACCGGGGGCTTTTTGGGGATATCCCCATCATGTTGGGGATAAGAGCGTAGGCTTAGTCTTTACTAACTACTTTCTACCGTTGACATTTTTGCTGCTGTCTCAAAACGTTTGCCTCTTCGCCGTTGTCCTGAGGATGTACTGATGTTGATGTGAAGGATACATGGAAGCACGTGGATGTTCAGGCACATACATACAAGTATGGAGTATGAATGAGCCGTTAGCGTTGAGGTTGTGTCACTGGCTGGTTATAATTTGCAAACCACAACTGTCTTACCGTCTTTTTTTTAGATTTTGTTGTTTATGACTGAAGTTAGGATCCTCTACGTGTCACGACCGACGTTTTTAACAGGTTGTAAAAAGGCCATGAAACTGAAATATCTCTTTAAATGAGGGAGTGTTTTCTCTTTTGCACGCCTATAATTTGTCCCCTACCCTGAAGTGATGAGCAGACAAACAGATGGGGAAAACAGAGCGGTAGCGGCTGATCATTGCATTATTCATGCTCATGCAATGGCCCCGAGCTCAGCCTGTATGGCAGCCGGAGCGTGCAGCATTGTAATGGACTAGTTAGCGAAAAAGAAGCCAGAAATATCCCATATCTCAGTCTGAGAAAGCCTCTCCACCTGTCTGTTCCTGTGCATTCAGGAGCAAGAAATCATTCTCACACTCCTTTTCCAGCGACAGCCGCAATCCAGCGACTCTTGCGTCTCCACATCCCTCTAATGTCCCCATCTTGTTGTCTTCCTCCTTCACTCCAATGAGCTTTTGAAGCACTCTCTCCCCTTCTTCTTCGTCAAGCCCTGAAAGGATGATCTGTGACGGCGCTTGTTGCGTCTTTTATCGGCGCCTCGCAGCAGCCCGGGGACAAAGGGCAGCTAAAATGCCACAATGTCTCTGTACTCCGCCTGTGCGCGTATGTAAACGCATGAATAGACGCTGACATTCAATCATCTGTGCTGAAAGGCAGGAATACAGTTGAGGGTGGATGGAGGCAGACAAGGAGGAGGAAGGCTGAGCAGTGGGGGAGAAGAATGGGGGCTTGTTTCGTAATTGATTATGCTAAATCCCGAGCTAAATGAGAAGCTAGACAGCAGATAACCCGGGTGAGACGTTCACCTCTGCTCACTCTTTGTCCTTCAGTGGTTTTTCGTAGCCTTTTCCCGCAGAAGCTTCTGCAAAGATTTGACTCAGCTGTCAGCACTCGTATCTTTGTGTGCTTCAGGTCCGGTCTCAGTCTAAAGGGCAAAGGTCATTGAGCCAGCGTATCTTATATTCACTGTACGTGTGTGTTTGAAGAGGCGTGTGTGTGTGTGTGTGTGTGTGTCTGTGTGTGACAGTCTGCATTAATCCTATATCAGTATCTACAAATCTGTGCCTACTGCCTGTCTGATCCCTGACTCCCCACACATCTAATCTCACCATCCTTCTGCCAACCCAACACCCCGCCACCACCCCCGTACGTTTGTGTGTGTGTGTGTGTGTGTGTGTGTGGGTTGATGTAACATCAAAATAATATTCTGTGCAATCAGTTCTTCATACTGAATGCATGATGAATGTGTGACCCCCCCGTCTGTGAATTCTATACTCATGAAACACAGATGAGCCTCTGAGGACATTTCACCCGGTCCGTACTTCTCCTCACCAACCACCCCACCTCTTTGGGGCATTATACTTAATTCTGTTTAATGTCATCTTGGAGGACAAATTCAAAATCAATATCCTGATGATGTCGTGACTCTCAGGTCTGAGAGGCTGAATTCAAACACAGCGGTGGCTTGGGTTAAATGTTGATATTGAACAGAAGCTCCTATTAAAGTATAGTAGCTTCATAAGGTTAGCTAAAAATCATAAAACAAAGTCCATTACTTTGTTTCCATTACTTCCCCGCATTGAGATTTATGTGGGTATAAAATTTGAAAATGATCCATTGAACACTTTTTGAGTTATCGCGTTAACACAAGGGATCTGCGGCACATATAAAACGGTTAATAACAAACGTTTTTAATGCCAAACAAAAATAAGACCGATGAATTTTCAACAAGAGGACGAAAAGACACAAGATGCACAGCGGATGATATAAAACATGCAGATTGAGAGAGGAGAAAGGAAAAAATAAAAGTCGATATATACACTATGGAGATGAATAAAGTCATTAAAACACGACATGGCATCATCAATTAAAAGCAAGAAAAGCAATAGAAATAGGAATTATAAATGAAAGAAAGAGAGGACGAAGAAAAGCGTGTCATTATTTGCACCGATCGAAACGAAAGCCAGTAAATTCAGGCTCTCTCACCGCCTTAAGCTCCATTCAGCGCCCGTTTATTCCAGCCAACTTCATTTGCAGGACGCATTTTTTGCTTGGCTACATTCTGAATGGACGAGGGAAGTATTTAGAATAAACGTGGGACACAAAATCAATGGAGCTTTGATCACGCTGCGGCTCGAGCTCAGCCAATGCTAACACGACTGGCTGCCATGGAAACCAGAGGGCGTCTGAAGGTCACCTCACTTCAAGGAAACACTAATACATGCATGGAGTGGGCTGTAGTGGGCCCACCTGGAGATGAAAGGAGGCGAGGAGAGAAGATGGAGGGAGAAAGGGTGGTGCAGATGGATGCAGGGCTTTCACTCACAGAATATCCCCAGGAGACCCACATCCTCTCGGATTGTGTCTTTCTGGAGGCAGTGAGCGCGTCCTAAAAGACAATCTCGTCTTTAGCCCCACTCCTCATCCTCTGTCTGTCTGGAGCAAAGTGAGATTTGAATATTCTCAACCCAGCACGCTGGGATTCTGGACCTTAATCCCGCTACCCGTGGCGAAGAAGCCAGGGACCCCGGATCAACCCACGGAGCGCAATAAAGTGCGAGATTGAGAGAGAGAGATAGAGAGAAGATTAAAGGTGCAGTGGCAGAAAAAACAGAGGAGCAATTCTCGGAATTTCCAATTCCATTACCATGAAATACATCAGGCATTCTGGCTAAAAGTAAAGAGAAAACACACCAATAAATCAATATACAGGTACGGTAGCACAGAATCAAGGATAATGAAATGACTAACTATATTGTGTGTGTGTGTGTGTGTGTGTGTGTGCATGTGTGCATGTGTTTAATCGTGACCTTTGACCCTTTCTATTCCCACTAACATGAATATTGGAAGAGGGAGAGAAGCACTCTGCCCATCCAATACATTCCAGACATTTACAGTGGCATGTGTGCTTTATGAAGATATATTGATCACCGTCTTGTGAGAGTGTGTGTGTGTGTGTGTGAGTGTGTGTGTGAGAGTGGGTGCTGTTAGGAGGTTCTTGGGTGCCGTGCTCTTATTTATGCAGACCTCCGAGCACTGAGTCAATCCATTTGCATTGTGTCATGTATAAATGTGATGTAAGATGAGAATGGATCCGACCCTGAGGTCCAGTATTGTCCCGGCTCTGCCTTCACACGCCCTTGACTAAAACAGCTCGCTAAATCACAAACACAGACGCGGTGATGTACTCAGAGGTCGAGGGAGGAAGGAAAAGGAAAGAGCGACTGGAAAATTCTGAGTGTGCTTCCAAGGATTTTTCAGCATTTCTTCCTTTGATTCTAGTTGTTTTTTTTTTTGTTTTTTTTGTTATGGTCATCTCTCTACAACATAGACCTTTAGAAGAAAAAAAGCCCCACAGCACCAGAGTTCCACCGACAGACTTCACAGTGGGTGTGAGGTGTTTTTCTCTTCGACTACGACTGTTTTCTATAACTCTGTTTTTGGCTGTGATACACACATCTTTGATGATTGTTGCCAAAACAATCCACTTTGGTCTTATCTGACCTCTGACTGTCGGCTCCATCTGATGGTGGTTAGGGAGACTTTCTGACTTAGGGAGACTTCCAGGTATATTTTTAGCATCGCCAGTCTCCAGTCAATGTTTCCACTTTCGATGGAACATCTTTCAGCCACTCGGCATGGTAAGGAGTTTTAGGATCTTTCCATTTGAGCAGGGTTACTCTTTTCAGTACATGGATGTGTTTCATCTAATGTGTTATAGGCCCCACTCATTACTACTGAGTTGTAGTTGGCCATTCTCCAGAGGAAAGGTGATTTCTTGGATCTAACGTGATGGTGAAGAACATTTGGAGTGTCCCAAACGTGCTCTTAGTATTTCTTGGCATCAATAAAACATCAGACCTCTTCATCCTCTGGGGGCGTTCTAGTTGTAGGACACCTTCAGTGTCACCTGATGTGATCTAATGTTGAAGTAAATCATAGCTGAAGTGTAAAACTAGGCCTGCTCCGCCGTCAGCGTTCTGTTCTGTTTCTGGACTGTGGGAGGAACCCACGCAGAGACCGGGACCACATGCACACGCCTTACAGGAAGGCCACAGGTCTGGATTTCAACCCAGAGCCTTCTTGCTGCGAGGTAACAGTGGTAACCATGGTACCGCCTGTCACTTTGGTTCTGTTTCGCCAAAAATATCTCAAATTCTTAATACGTCCTTTTATTACATCCCTGATAAGACGTGTACGCCGCAGATCCTTCGTGTTAACGCGACAAGTCAACAATTTGATGGACTATTTTCCCATTTTATACCAACCTAGACCTTAGTCCGAGGAAGATCTGTATTTATTTGGTAAAAAGTCACTTGCAGATTTCTGCCACTAGGTGGATCTTTAGCTCCAAAAGTTTAAAGCAATTTTCTCTGCAGGTGGTCCGATTTAGTTTGAATTTACAATGGAACCTGAGGACATCTATCTTAAATATATTATATTTTACTCTAAAAATTTATATTTTACTCACTATTGTTAACTTTAACAACCATTAGTAGTTTAGTCAAAATGTACCTCCTATGAACCGACTCAAGGAGATCCAACTTGCATTTGTCAAATCATTTTTCAGCTTTTTTACAGTTTTTTGATCATTACTTCCAAAACCAATCAAACCAGCTCAGAAAAACAAGTTGACCGTATTTACCTTCATTATTGAGTCATTATGGGATGTGATCTAAGATAAGATTGCCGACTTCATAGAAATAGTTAGTTTGAGTCAATATGGACTGTTTGAGATTATTAATGAGTCACATATAAAAGTTCAATCAGGGGAATAGCTTGTACTACGCAGGGGATTGGGGGATTTTTGCGGTCGAGAACAACAGGGTAGGACTAGTTTTCAAGCAGATCTGTATTGTGATTTAATGCGTCGTTGTGAGTATCCAGTGTATTGTGTCCAAAATGATGCTTTTTCTTCTTCTTTCCATGATTATTTCTATTTGTGCATATTGTATAAACATATTTAAACATACAAACATCAACAGAAAGTCGTCTTCTTCTTCTCTCTGTCTGCAAACACCAAACCCCCATATGTTTCTGTCTCCGTCTTTAATTACTAATTAATTTGCCTCTCTGTCTTTTTTGTCTCAGGGCGCCTCCCCTCTTCCTCCCCGCGCGGCTGCAGCAGACAAGGACAGGTGAGGATGATGGGATGCCGTGGTCCGATCAGAGAATTCATCATGGCTTCTTTCCAGAGGAATGAAACCGCCGCAAACAAGGACCAACACAAGGACAAAACATAATAACAGGCTGCGCTGGAGTTCTTCACGCCGTATTTCCTGGAGCGGACAATATCACACATGCTGCCACGTCCGGGGGGGTGGTGGACACTTTGAACTACCTTTTTCGGAGTACAATGTGTGCATGTGTGCCATTATGTCGGTCGCGTGGGACCCCCAGACCCAGCTCCTAATGTATGTCTGTCTGCCACCTCCCCCACACACTCCCACTGAAATGAGGTCAGACGGTGTTATGAACGTCTCTGCAGAGTGTCCTCCAGCACGTCATGCTGTACTCCAGTGTGTGTGTGTGTGTGTGTGTGTGTGTGTGTGTGTATGTGTGTGTGTGTGTGTTGTACCCACTCTGACTGAGTTTGGCCATGTGTTGGTAAGGTTATCACCAGGGCATGGGTGGTCATGGCAGCGTGTTGTCTGATTGGCTGAAGGATGACTTGTTTACGTTGTATCTCTGTGCCCAGTGAAGTGGACCAGACCCCCTGCAGACAGTAACTTCCACACCAGACAATCCCTACACACAAACACAAACACACGCACCATTATTCCACATGCTTTGACAGACCTTGATACTATGCAGACACACTCCTGCTCGCCCACTTTGGCAGGTTCCCTTCCTTCACAGAAGTGCAGGGTTGGGCAACATAGGGCATAACGGGGACAACTGACCGAACAAAGTCACATATTGGTGAAGCCGATATTTTACGCAAATCTTTCAGAACACTTATATATTTATGAATTTGGAATGACCTATATTTTAGCAGAATAGTTTTTTTTCCTCTCTTGTGGTGCGTTCGCATCGAACATGAAGCAAATTCCCACTTTGCTTTGTGAGCTTTGACCTCAATACACGATTATTTGTGCTTATTTGTATCCTTTGAGTGACACATTCTATAGAAGAACCAGCAACGGTGCGATTGTTTCAAACTCAGGTTTTGGCCGTGCTCTGGCAATCTGGCATCATCCAAGTTCTTTCTGCCTTACTCCTAGGTCCGATCATGGCTGGTATGCAAAGCTGGGTCAGCTCCAGGTGTCTGCATGCAGCTTTTCCTTTTAGTTTTGACAACATGAGGAGGCTTTCACAACACAGCATCAAATCATTTGTTGCAAAATGTGCATAAAGACACAAATTATACAACTGTCACAACAACTGTCATAAAGTTATACATCAGCTGTGAGCTACACACGTTTTTCCATGTGTGTTTTTCTTTTATGGGCTGTTCACATGAAAAATCGAAACAGATTCTTGCCATGATTTATTTTATCTGATCCATTCAGTAACACAAATGTCACCAGTGGATCATTTCATTTTACTTATGTTAATAGAAACAGGAATCTCAACATTCACGAGGTTTATGCTGTCATCACCGACAGCAAGAGTGTATGCACAAAAGTCCCCAAATCCCTGCGTTGTACATGCAATCCTCCTGATCGAACCTCTCCAATTAAATGTGACTCATTAATGATCTGATAATAAACTATTTCTATGAAGTAATCAATATGCTCTGAGATCAGATCCCACTGAGACTCAATAATAATGTTTTTTTATCCATAACTTCTATTTCTTTTTGGAGATTGGACTCTTTTCCTCATATTTATATATCTATCTTTATTTATTTCTACGTCTATTTATATATGTGTACATGTGTGTGTGTATATACATCCATATATAATATATACACACATATGTTTAATATGTCTTTAGTGTGTATTTTTGCGTATCCTATTTTCTTAACTCTTAACCTTTATAAATGTTACAGCAGCAGTAAAACTTGAATTCCCCGGTGTTCTATTCTATTCTAATGACAATAAATACAGTTAACTATATTTCTAAGCACATTTTTGCAAAAACAAAAAACAAAACATCCTAGTAATTGAAATATGATCTATTACAGTCAAAATTGAAAAAAACTGATTTTTCCATAAAAAAACCTTTAGTGAGTAAGATGTGAACTATTATAGTAAATTGATATATACTAGTTAGATCTACGCTAGTTGATTCAAATACTTCAACACTTATGCATGAAGAACAATCTTCATTTTGTAGAAAAGAAGAAGAAAAAAAAACTCCCAGCAATGAGTAAAATATGAAATATTAGTGAGTCTATTCAAATTTGAAACGTTTCCACTGTTAGATTTCACCACAGATCTGCACAGGAAAACATTGACAACATGTAGAGCAGTAGCAGGCAAATATGAGCGGGGGGGGGGATAATTAAGTGAAAGACACACGCATGAATAATCTTGTTTGGAGACCAAAGTAGCAACATCAGTTTGCAGTATCTGGGCAGAAACGTGTGAGCCTGTGCATACGAGTGTGTAGATAAGACTTGTGCGACACTTGTGCACACAAGAAGCGGCTGCTTTGCATGTTGAAGTGTCGGCTATGGAGCTAATTGTGTGATCATGCATTCACAACATTTCGCCTCTGTTCACTTTTCACGTTCTCGGTAATGACATGGATTTACATTATTTCTGTGCGGGTCTGTCATTTTGCATGTTACCGACTGATGATTCACCAGTTCTAGTTCCCTACATTACCCAGCATGCACTGTAAATAGATTGTGGGGATGGCTTTAGTGCAAAGTTTGTGGTTGTATTTTAATGAGAATTGATTGTTTAAAAAGCATCTAGACAAGCAGGAAAAATTAGATGGAGTTTTTATTCATTTAAGACCGACATTAAAAATGTATGCGGCTTTACTTTACTGGATTAAATAACCACGATTGAATTTCTCTCCATGTGCAATTAGTTTAATACAAAGTCAAGATAACGGCACGCATGGCGTCCAGGTCTGTTTCAAATGAATGATTGTTTGCAGTAAATTATTCAATGAAGCTCCCAGTTCCACTGGAGTTTCACGCAAGCCGCCTCTGCTGTCACACACGGAATCCATTCTTCACGGAAAACTGAGAATCCAGCTCAGAAGTGCAAATCACTGCTTCTACGGTCCCTCTAAAAGCCAGGCTACAAGACAATCAAACACTCTCACTGAGAAAATATGAGTCAACAGAGCTCAGAGTTGGAGAAAAAGAGGAGCTTAAGAATAATAAGGCATTCCAGAGACGTCGGGCAGGACAGCTGGTCATGCTTCCTGTTTCCTCTCACCTCCATGTCCACCTTGCAGCTTTGACAGCAGCCCTGACAGAATGAGTGCATGGAATCTTCCATTTTCATCCCGGAGGACTGGGAGAGCCGCCTCCGTGGCAACGCCACTTAAACTTTGGATTCTGCCCACTGTGACGCAAATCCTCAGTCCAGCTGTCTCCCCTGTAATATGACAGAGTGAGGAAACTCACCAAAGTGAGTGAGGAGGGGTTGCAGACAGGGGAGGGAGAGCGACCGATAGCTTTTATTGTCTCTATGACAACATGATCTCTTGTTGTGCACTTTCAATATTCCTAGGAGAGGCATAACATTAACCCTGTAATGTCCTATCCTATGTGCATAAAAGTAAGGGGCCGAGGATGGAGCCCTGGAGGGCCGCTGAGGAGGAGGAGGGACTAACCATGGTTATTGAGAAAGTCTTATTTGATAAGGATGATTATTTAAAGCATGCAAGGACTTGCTCAACAGAATTATTTAACAGAACACGACCAAAAACGTCTAATTAGCGTCAAATCATTTTTCTACAAATATACTTTACCAAAAGAGTGAACAAATGTAATTAAATCTGACTATTATCCATGAAAAACAAGCATGACCTATATACAGTACATATATGAAATTAACAAATGCCCCAAAGAAATAGAATATGCAAAGAAATAATTTATCCTCAGTTATGTTTTTGGTGAGGATATTATTTAGTCCGGTTGTGACACACAAGTTGTTTCCAGGTCATTTACAGAAATGCTATAATTAGATTAAAAACCTAGTAGTTAAAAGAAAATAGTCTCTGAACAAATGGCTTTGATCTTTCTTTTGGCGTAGAAATTTATCTGAAGGTTAAAATGAGTGCATGGTCAGGAATGATGTAAAAGTAACATGATACTGTAACAAAGAGAAAACGTTTCACAAGGAATCAAGAATACATTTGAACAGAGCCAGCACTTTTGAGTGACAGGTCTGACTTTTATCACGTATTGTACTCCCTCTGGTTTCTCTCTTCTCCCTCCTGAGCAGTAGCTTGGCCAAATGTGAACACAGGGAAGCATAAACCTACATTCTAACTGCACCGTTAAACAATTAAGTTCTGAAACCTTTTGGAGACTGGATTGTTATCCAGTTCAAACAGGATATCCTTATTTGATGTTGCTGAGTTGGACATTGACGCACGAGGCAATCCAGACTGGACATTTCAGTGCTTCTAATAAGACCCTCCCCTTGGGGTAATGTTCCAAATATGTGATATAACAGCCCTGATTGTCCAGGTGCTTAACCTTGTTGAGGTGGCGGGGTTTATTGACGCATTCATTAACCTTCTTTCCTGGAACTACGGACAAGTGTTGGAAATGATACTGGAGCTTTCTGATTTACTGTTCTTGAGGTTAGAGCGAAAGAACAGCTTGTTATTTCCCACATGATGAAAGATCTACCTATCTATCAAACCCCATCAGCTATAACATTATAACCGCTTACAGGTGAAGTGAGTAAAGCTGGGCATACACTGTTTTTTGACCCATGATGTCCATGATGTCCTGATGACGATCGGATTGTGAGCACAGCAATCGTGAGCTTTTGTACAGTGTAAGTTGCAATCTGACAACGGTGGATTTAAAATCGTCCGGTCGACGCCCAGTACAACGTGGAATGACTCTTTACAATGAAGCCTATCATTGAGTGGAATATATTATACAGCAGGTTAACGTTTTGCCCTTGAAGATGACCCCTGTGCCCTTCTTAAAGAGAGAACTGAAACAGATTATGCTAACGCGTTGTTTATCAGGCAGAGATGTAGCCTTCTCAGAGGAAGAAGGCCATCTGAGAGACGCAGTGTGATGGAACGAAGATGGATCTATTGAAAAAAAAATAGACAAATGAAAGTACTTTTTCTCAAACACTGAGGATTCATGTCTGGCCCTGAGCAGGAATTTTATTAGCCCTGAAATACCATAATCTCGTACCGCCATCCCCGTCCTCCTGTTCCTGGGCCATTATGCCAAAGTCATAACCTTTATTGTCGACATCTGCTCACAGTGATGAAGAAGCATTTGTGCCACAGTATTTACTGGTCACAAAGCAGGACACAAAACTGAAACTAACCGTCTTGTCTTGAACAACATTCTCCAGTTGGACTCAAGCGGGAGTTCTATATTCCAACCTGCCTCTCAACATTGTTGCCATAGCAGCGCTGATCTTCAAAGGTCAAAGTCATGACCCCTCACACCGGTCGGGTGGAGACTGCTGCAGAGGTGCAAATGAACTTTAGGTGTCTGCCAGTGTGAGTGTGCGTGGTAAAATAAGTGAGAGAATGTGGGGGGAGAGATGGAAGGTGAGGTGAGGAGGAGAGCAGGAGAGGAGGGCGAGAGGAGGGACAAGTCGCCACAGGAGGGAGATAAGGAGAGTGAGAGGCCAACAAGGACAATAAGGAGCCAGCAATCAAACTCGGAAAAAAAGGCAGATGGGAAACTGATGAGAAGGAAACACTGATTCATGGAAGAAGGTCATGGTGGCAACTGAATATGAAAGCAGACGTCTTATGTGCAGAAAATACAATTCAAGACAACGGAAATTACTCCTTGCTACTTGATACCATTCAATCACAATCTTCCCAAAGAGTCTGAGCACCATAGACTTTCTGATTCACTGTTTATGACATATAATCTGCTGTTATAAACCTTGAATTTTAATATACTGTCAGCTCAGGGTTTTTTTTTTCTTTCTCCTGAAGCAGTTTGAAGTCCAGTGTTAATGACAATGGTATCCTTCCAAAGAGGTCATTCTACCTGGTAAACACAGCAATTTAAATTGAAGATCAGAAAGGTGGACATAGAGGTGCATTACAAAAAAGAGAAGTAATACAATAAATAATATTAAGTATTGGTAAGATAAAATTGTGCTAAAGTATTGTTTCAATCATTGGGAAAAAAATTAAAAAATGTTCCGTTTTATCCACTGAAGAGAAAAGTGATAATCAATAAATACCACATTACTTTGCATGAGAGATAATATTTTTAATGTCTAGTGTTTCATGTGGTTGGTACAGTAAATGTGGAGAATCAGCGCCTGAATAAGTTTAAGGGTTTGCCTCTTATCTCCATGTAATTACACAACCATCTCCATGTATCGGCATGTTGCCAATTGCCGGTTGGACGAAACAGAATCTGATTGTATTTAATTTATTGATGTCAGGAAGATAGAGGAACACGATTTATTATCGAAACTTCAAAGCAGGTCACACAAAGGTAAGGAGTCAAAAAGGACTCAGTTCAGTGTGAAACCAGCTGAGTCTTGGAATACCTCACTGAAAAATCAACATGGCAGCATTTTGTTTAGCTCAGAGTTTCGTCGTAATAATTTCTTAACGTTGGGCCAATTTAGTCCAGATTTGTTAACATATGAATTGTCTCAAGGAGTTCTATATTACGTAATAGTCAATTTTACTCTATTAGTCCATATTTTACTCACTAGGGGGAGCTTTAGTTAGCAAGACACTCTGTTTATTGGACATTCCCCTTTCATTTTAGGGTTTACTTGTTATGGATTGTAGTTACATTCGTTAATGACCCCCTAAAGCTTAAAGATGTTGTGTGGTCACTCTAACAGAGGCCGTTTGATTACATTATTTTGGCTGCCTTGCTCATAAACAGTCGTAGCATATCTAGCCTACTAATCCTGAGCGAGACTTGAAAACCAAACACCAATGGGGGTCCAGTAAACCTATTATCCAGCCGAGCAGAGTCATGTGCCTCTCAAAGGTGATGGTCCTGCACAGATTACCATGGCAACCGTCTGACAGGTTACATAACAGTCGATCAAACCCTTTCTCTCACTCTGCGGCCTTCAGCAATGTGGTCAGGAATGGGCATCGTACTGTTTTCACCGTGGAACTGTTTACAGGAAGTGTGCTGCGTTCCACATCACTTCCCTGCTTCTCCTCCCTTAATGTAATATGTTTAATCAAAAATGCTGGGTTTTTTTTTATTTGTTGAAGCAGCTCTGAAAAAGCTCCACCATCCATTTTCCCCAATCATAGCATTCATACCGATCCTGTTCTTTATCTTGAGATCGCCGGCTCATCTAAAAGAACAGGGCAGCATCTCACTTCATAAAACACTGAACGGACATTCAGACACTAGGATGCAGGATATTGGCAACACTTTGTAATACGACGCTAAAAGGTTTATGAATGGGTTTTGACTAGTTCATTAAGTAATTTGTGAACACTTTACAAAAGCATTAATAAGCTGCTATATCCCGTTACATAAAAAGTGATAGTGACCTGTTGTGTCCCAAATGGTGAATACGTACAGATTGTTGAAACATGTATTATAAGTTACTTAATAGTATAGTTTATTAAAAATGTTAAAGCTGTTTACAACTTAATTTTTAACCATTTATAAATCCTTCATAGGGTTTCCAGTTTATTATACTGTATATCCAAAAACTAATAGTATGAGGAAGAACTGGATTGATTTGGGGAAAGGCCAGTTGCACTGACACAAGGAAATATGTCTTGTTTTATTACTGAGCTAAAAAAACAAACTAGTTTACTGTATTTATCTTCACTATTGAGTCACTATAGGATCTGATCCTAGAGCAGACTGCAGACTTCATAGAAATAGTTCGGTTGAGTCACTATGGACTGTTTGAGATTATTAATTAAATGTTAATGAGTCACATTTAAATTGAGGTGTTGTGGTGGAACGCAGGGGTTTGGGGGCTATTCGGTGATATACCTCTGCTGTTGGGGTTCACAGCGTAGGCCGAGTTTCTCTTCTATCTGAAAAGTAGAATCTGAGGTCACCTTTAGACATTTGTATATTTATTTTTTAAAACGTGCATTCATTATGACCTCAGTCTTTTTCCTTTGCAATCGGTTCCCCAAATGTGCCATTGAGTTATTCCCTTTTACGACCTCTTGAAATGTGTTTATGCAATATTTCTGTCATCCCAACATTTCCATCCTCCCCCAGAATGGAATATTTACAGACTGACTGAAAGAGATTAGTCAGGATCTATCTGAAAGCTCCTCCAATGACAGAGGTGGAAAGTGTTTTGATGCAAAGTTGGACTGAAAGCCACATAGTCTGTCATCAGCCACTGCAGGATGTAATCAGATTGGCAACCTGAGAGCATGCTGCATTGTAATGACCTCAAATCACTCAGTACGTTTTCATGAAAGCAGTCGCTGGGATTATTGTTGGCCTTTCATCTAAGTAGATAAAATGCATGTATGTGTCTGCGCGTGTTTGACTTGTCTTTCATGTAGTAGTTCACGTATGTGTATTGTCAGCAGGACTCTCCCCTTTTGCATCAAACATGCCAGAATCCTCTTGTGGAATCCAGATGTCATGGCAACAGCCTGACTGTAGCCTCATCTACGGTTAATGTAACACGCAACATATGTGCAAAGACATGTCATCACATCCCAGTGACTCTTAAAGCTCCAAAATAAGCTAATTCCCTCGGTGTTAATGAGTGTCATATAGTTGCTTTCAAAAAAGACGTGTGCTGTCTATTCCATCTTGAGTTGAGGCAGGGAGGGCTTTCAGGGAGTGGAATTGTGTTTTCGGTGTGGCATGAAACTATGCAGAAAAAGATGCAACAGAATTAGTGAGCAAAAGGGTGACACAGAAAATGCATAATCTAAAACGTTAAACACATGCGAAAAACATAAATCCATCTTCAAAGACGCTCAGCTCAACACCTGGAGTTCTCACTATTCCGACTGGTTCGCCAGACAACCTCTGAAAGCGCTTGAATGGAATACTTGAAGACAGCAGTGCTAACATTTTACCATCATTTGCATTCTTAGCGGTTAGCATCAAAGCTATATGAACACAGAGTAAGATCGACAGCTGGGGAGATTTGCGAGACGTCCTTGAGCGTAAATCCCCGCCTGGGAGGCTCGCGTCTCTGGTTGAGTTCCCTGCAGACATCCACATCTACACTCACATGTTGATGAAGTCATGAATAGAAAAAGGTCAAAAATTTGATTTTCAAATGTCATGCAAAAAAAGAAAAGAACTCCCTGGATGCAGTCCAGTTTCAAAGCTACTGCTTGAATTAGGACACACACACACACACACACACACACACACACACACACACACACACACACACACACACACACAGTGAGAGCCAAACAGCTGTTGGTGCAACATGCCTGTGGACCATATAACCTACTGCAAAGCTGGATGTTACGTCTGTGACTGGCACAAAACCAGGAACATGAAGAGCTGCTTGTTACAAACACCCAAATGCATACGTAGGGCTGTGTGTGTATGTATATTAGATAAGTTCCATAAGACACAAAGTACAACATAGTGAAAGTATTTCTCTGCATTTGAGCCATCCCTGAGGGAGCAGTGGGCTGGCCCTTTGAAGTGCCTGAGGAGCTAGGGTTTCAGGGTCTCGCTCAAGGACCCTATGACAAGTACACCCTAGTAGAGACGGCCGCTCTACCAGCTGAGCTACAGCTGCCCCTAAACTTAATAATTTATTATTATTTAACTGAAATAAGGCCTTCGGAAGTGATTAATGTAGCTGAATATATGATTTAATCAAGAGGGGGATCTGTTTAGACTTGAGTCCAACCAGATTCCAGTTCCTGTGTCGCAGCGGGGGGACAACAGATGGAGGTTTACGGTTAAAATGTGGCCAAAAATGTCTCGCGCTCTATCTCAGTCTTTGAACACTTCGGTCTGCAGGTTTTTCCCCATTCCCCATTCAGACTCAACAGAGTCATCAGCCACCACCACCAGTGTCTGGAACTCACGGTTGAGGAGGTTTCATTTTGCACTCGATTGCAGTCTCCTTAATGATTGTAAATGTAAAAATATTAACTACTAGCGTTCTTGGGGCGGCTGTAGCTCAGTGGGAAGGGCGGCTTTCTCCCAATCAGAAGATACGAAGGTAGCCGGTTCAAGTCAACTTTTCGTAGGCTCCTTGAGCAAGACCCTGAAAGTATATCTCCTCGGGTGACTTTTCGGGAACATAATCAAACACTAACTTTTATTTGGATGTTTTTCTGTCTAGTTCAAGTCAAGTAAACACTCTAGCAGGAATCTTCTATCCTACTTCAGGAAATAAAGCTCAGGATATCAACTAAGGGAAGGATATGAAACAAATGTAATTTATAAGTTCTCATCCCCGGAAACTAGTGCCACATTTCTAACTTTGAAATAAGTTTTAACTTGAGGTCATCTAGATTCCTTTTTTTCTCTGCCTCTATTGTGGGAGTATGTTTAATACTTTTTAGGAATTATCTAAGCGCATTAAATTTACCTTTGACCTGCAGCGCCATCAATATTCAGCTGTGTGGGAAGTAGGCAGCGATGTCCGGGATAAACGTGGTTATGAAATCCAGGATGAGTGGGTTATGCAAACACGAGCGCCGGGGCACACATGCTTAAATGGGACACAGTGCATTGAGGGTGTGATGAGCAGAACGGCTGCATGTCTGTCCGGCTCATTGGTTCTGAACAAACAAATGGCTTTGATCATCTCAGTTTCTGTCTGTTTCACTTTTCGTTCTCACCTTAAATAAAAATAACTTGCTTGTTTTTCTTTTGCCGTGTTTTTAGAGGGAACGCTGAACTAGCAGCACAGACTCCATTAATAAAACAACATAAGACTCTCAGACACTTCTGTACACCTTCTCACAGCATAAAACTAGACCTACACTTTCGTCACCGACAGCAAGGGTACCTCCCCATACCCTCAATCCCCTGTACCTCCCCATAAAGCTCTCAATCCCCTGCGTTGTACAGGCAATTATCCTCGTTGCGCTCTTCAATTTAAATGTAAATTATGTCCAATAAAGTGTTGTTTTTTTAATAAAGTGCTCCCCCTAGTGAGTGAAAAGTGAACTATTATAGTAAAATATGATAAATATAAGATATAAATCTTCGAGTCGAATCATATGCACCAATGTTGGACTAAATCGGACCAACAGTTAGGAAATCGTGTGACAAAAACAATGTTTTTTGAACTACAAAAAAAAACAAGATTCCCCTAGTGAGCAACATATGAACTATTGGAGTAAAATATGTTTTAGACTAAATAGACTGCCTCGAGTTGATTCATAAGCAACTAATTCGGACTAACAAACCAACAATTTTTGAAGTTTCGTGCATAACTTCAAGACTTAGTCCTAAATGGGACACACCGTTTTTCGTAAAAAGCTCCCTCTGTTGATGAAAGTATGATTTATTAGAGTATAATATGATAAATACATGATATATATCCTTGAGTCAATTCATATGCCCCAAAAATTGGTATAAATCGAAGAAATTTTGGTCTGACAACTTTTCCAGATAAATCTCCCCCTGTTGTCGGAAATGTATAACTGACCTCTCCCAAAATCAATCCAGTTCTTCCATGCAATAAGGTCTATGTTGGTATAAAAATCTGAAAATGATCCATGCAATTGTTTTTAACTTATCTTATTAACTGCCAGTGATTAAAAAAAATTGACTCTGTTGACTTTAAATTCTTTCCATCACCTTTCCAGCTACGAACAAAAGGAGTGTGTGCTGATGCTACAAATGGCATCAAATAAATCATTTTGATTAATCATTTTATGCCAATTGAAAGGTCACATGCAGTATAAAGTTTTTTTTTAATAGCACATACACGTAAATTTTAATGTATTTTTGGGGTTAGCTGTTGAATAAAAGTAAAGAGTGTCTCTCCTGGCACAAACACCTTTTATTAATGGCGGCCACGTCTCCAAACATCATCTCTCGTCAAGAGTTCATTTATATTTGCATATATTACAGCAGGCAAACAATAATTTTCCAGCATTAAGTCAGTGAAGCCTGCCAATGTTCATCCGTCAGCGCCGTTCTTTGTTTGCTATTCATCACAAGTCAGGTGAAAGCGCTCGCTCTCACGTACGCTAGCTGTCTGTGTGTCCTACTCTGCATCTGCTTTCTGTTGTGTGCTAATGTGTCTCCCGCATACAGAGATATGCGAGAGAATTAGCGATATGAGGACAGGATGTTCTGGTTCTACATGTACTTAATACGTGTTTTTAAACGTAGCCTCTCTGAGGCTGCAAACAATGTGAAACCCACAACCTGGCAGAACTGCTTTGTGTGAGTGAATTGGGTTCAGTGCACCTGTTGTAAGCCGGGAGCACTCTGGTTCTGTCTTTTAAGTAAATTGTAAGAGCAGCAAAAGTCCAAACGTTCAACTATAATGATGAGCTTTGTCAAAAGTCACAAGTCTTGGTTGTTAGTTCTTCAACAGTTGAATCTGGAGCGTCCGCAGATCGTTCGTGTTAACGCGATAACTGAAAAAACTCTTTAATGGCTCATTTTCAAATGTTATACTCATATAGACCATAGTGCAAGGAAGAACTGGATAGATTTTTTGGGTAAGTTCAGTTGCATATTTCCGACACTAGGGAGAGCTTTATCTCCCAAAAATGTCAGACTATAATTTCTCTGCTGTTGGTCCGATTAAGTCCAAATATGTTGAATCCTAATTGACTTGAGGCGATCTATCTTGGATATATCATATTATACTCACATAGTTCATATTTTACTCACTAGGGGGAGTATTTTTATTTATTTATTTATTTACAAGTGCGCTGTTTTATGAAAATAACTTCCTAACCGTTTGTCGGATTTATTCCTGATTAGGTTCATATCGACTGAAGGAAGTCTATCAAGACTCTAGTAAGACTTTATTCTCCTATCTCTTATTAACCACTCTTTGTGTGCGTTCCTGGATGTAGACTGCAAACAATAGCGTAGGCCTAGTTGAAATTTTCTTCACTAACAGTGTGGGGTTTGCCCGGTGACAAGGTTCCAGCTTCAAATGCACCTCTGCTCTGAGTTTGCATGTTCTCCCGGTGATTGGGCTTTTTACCACAGTCCATAAACACGCAATATGAGTGGCGTGGTTACTCCAGATTGCCCGTTGGTGTGAAAGTGGGCGTGAATGGTTGTCTGTCTCTTTGTGTCGGTCCTGAGATGAACTGGCAACTTGTCCCAGGTGACCCAATGTCTGACAGTATGGATTCCCTTGAAAGCCAACAGATGCATTATTGACTGACTTCTTGAAAGAACTGCTGTTTGGTTTGTCAGCACACAATTAAGCTGTCATCACTGCGAGGAGTGTGAGAGGTCTAGAGAGTAATTATCTTGTGAGTAAGCAGATGGAGATGAAAAGGTTATCCAATAGTCAGGGATAATTACTTCAATTAGACCTTTAAAAGTCATGGAAATCATCACACAGAAGCACAGCGATGAATCTGTGATATGACAACCCTACTTCTGGTGTGGAGTTTAGAAACCCACCAGTCATCTGCGTCAAATGAGACCTTTTAAAATACATGTTACTCAACTCTTTACCTACACGAAACAACAAAGACGATCTTGTCCTCTGCTCGTCATATATATCTCTCCGACCTCCCGCTGTCTGCTCAGTTACAAGAAGTTTTCAAGATTTTCTTCTTTGAGTTAAATACTAACAGCTACTAGCTGATTTTAAAACGTAAAACTGTTGGTCACACACATAATACATATCCATTTATACAGATGTCAATACAACTCTGTCACTACCTCCACTGCAGAACTCAGTCGTGCTTGAATTGGCGACACTGGTGTCTACAAGTAGGTGGACTTTCACAGTTTTGATGATATATTCCCCAGTCCAATATCTTCATATTGCTCAGTTTGATAACTTCTTAAAAAACATCTCTTCTGTTTTCTCTGCACACAAGCTTTAATTAAAAAGTTATTTGAGTTTCACATAATTTGTGTGATCTCCAATCGCACTTGTTTATACACATGAACACACCACAAGTAGGTGAGTCATACCGAAGTTTGATGCAGATGGAAGTTGCTGAGCGTGCACACATACGTGCACACACACACAACACACACCCACACACACGTCCTATCAACCCGATCCAGCAGTCAGTTCAGAATGGAAGGAGGCCTTGTTGATGCGCCCTGCTCTGCCATGTTCTGTGATCCATGTCAGTGCCGGGCCCAAAACACACACCACTCCAAACACCCAGAGATTGTTTATTCCCCTATCTCTGCACTTTGCATATGCAAATAAGCCCCTAAAGGAGTTTTTTGCGCTTGGTGAATTAGTCACCAAGCAACCAGAGATACCAGCTAAATTTCCACATTAATGGAAAAGGAAAAAGTCTCACACTATGAGTTCTGGAAATTCCCTCAATAGATGTTTGTTGTTTATTTCCTTTTTGATCTTTTGCCATATTTGCCTCGGATTCAAACATGGCAGGCTATTCCACCGAACCTCTAAAATACTAACTAACTGTTGAGATTATTATATCTGATTTCTGGTTCCTGGCACAAACTGATATGAAAGGTGAGGGAAGAATATACCCATGAATCACCGTTTACCTGATTTTTACAGTCCAATGCGGTATCTATTAAATCCATATTTAAATATGGATTTAAAAGAATATATGTTCCAGTGTTGACTCTGGTTTCTATTTATGCAATCGTCTTCTATTTCGTTGATCATTTTCAAATTGTATACCCCCATTTATTTGGGGGTATACAATTATATATATGATATGGGGGTATATATATTTTGGGTTTATTTTGGGAAGAGGCAGTTGCATATTTCCCGTTTATCTCCAAAATCTTAGTTTTTCGGGCCATCGTTTTGCAACCGTTGGTCTAATTTAGTCCTTATTTGGCGCATATGAATCAACTTGAAGAGATCTAGCTTATATATGACATATTTAACTTTAATAATTCATATTATATATCTTTACTGTTGGGGGACAACAGCGTAGGCTTGGTTACATACTGCTGTTTTCATCTTATGTATAGATGCGTGGATCTCTCAAAAATCATCATTCAGAACTTAAGAGAATTATATCTTTCAGTTGATTTTCTTTCCTTTTTCACTTCAGATCTCGTCTCAATCTCTGATTAAATCTTTGTGAGCTGCTACACTTTAAATACTGCTTTCTGTGTCGGCGATGGCAGTTACAGTATCACCATGTAGAGCGGAAGATATAAGCATATAGAAGTCTTACGTAAAGTATTATGATTCTCTGAGATGACCTATTTTGATTCTTGCATATCAGATTGTTATTTATTCTCCCTATTGACTATCCTGGCACCAGTCCACAATGTGAGAAGCCATATGGAGATAAATGGAGAATAATAACAGGTTATTGCTTTATAAATCCATGAAGTGGCGTAGCTGCTCCCTAGCGGAGCCCGAATGGCTTATGTACACATCAATAACAGACTGTATATGGCTCTGTTTGCTGTTGTGGACGAGATTATGCCACCTCTGATACCTTTTGTCAATATTTTACGAGGATTAGTGCATCCCCTTCTGTCCCGATGGATCACTTATGATCCGATTAGTCAGATCAAAGCATTGTTTTCCTCCGAGTATTTTCTGTGGTATTCAAAGTCATTTATCGCAGACAAAACGGAACGCCATGCAGCGTTAGATCATTTATATTTTAAAATCATGCAAATATGTTTCACGCACCAGAACTGCTTGATGCATATTTTACTTCTTTTTTTTTTTACCATTGGAATATCATTAAACCAAAGAACCTTTCACTTTTACAGAATTGCGTACACCTCCACAGCTCGAGAAATAGATTACGCCACACAAATAAATGAAAGCAAAAGACGCTGAAGGCGATGACCTTGTTCCAAACACAGTGTTTGTTAACAGAGCTTCAAAAGTCCATTTAAAATCTGTACCCTCTTAGAGGAGGCGCGTCACTCTATGATTGCAGGCAATTTCACAAATCAAACCAACTTCTTGCACGCCCGAGTTTTAAGTCTGACAGTAATAGGGTGAGATTTGCACTAAAGCCTTCTGGTAAACAGGACCTCCTTGTCTGAGGATCAGAGGGTCGGCATCCAGAGCCGGAGCATTGGATGCTGAGCACATGCACCAATCTCCCTCAGGAGAATATGCATTTTACATTTATCTTCGTTAGAATCAATATTAGCTCCCGTCAAAGTGACTACAGGATTTCATGCTCGCTAGAGGACAAGGTTCCGCCTGCATCCAACTCTTATTTACATACGTCCAGGTTTCCACATACTCCTCATTATTCTCCATGTGCCATTTCATCGTCTAATTACAAAAAAAAAAAAATACATTACCCTTTCATGTCTATTACCTCCAGACGTTTGTTGGAGGCTACAGACTGAAGAGGGAAAATGCAGCTTCTGAGCGACAGGAGAATGTTTATGGACCACTGAGTCGTCACGCAGGGATGTAAATCACTGTTAAAGTCGGGATCATTTACACAAAACCACTCATCATCCACTTCTACGGAGGCCCGTGCACAAAGATAATGGCAGGAGAGACTACAAACAGCTGGAAAATGCAAGTAGGAAAAAGACAATTAAGAAAATTGGAAAAGGAAGGGGGTTGTGGAATGTTAGATGTACTCTTGTGTGGCTGCATAAGTGCACAGTTTTATTTAAGGGTGTTAAGCAGATGGTTTTAGAAGCCATGTAGTAGAGACTGTTTGTCTGTCCTGTTGTGTCTCAAAGCTCCACAGAACTTCCTGCTTGTCAGTGAAGATAAGGAATCAGGGTTTTGGAGCTGGCGTGCATCGCGATCCCTCGGTTCGCATACAGCCAGCCGCATTCAGAAGCTAAAATTTACTCGACAGTCATCTTCCCCAGCCTTGGAAAATGTGATAATATGTATATTCTCCCTCTTGGCTTTACGTTTGGCAGTAAGCTCAGCTATACTTTGGATTTCCATCTTAAGCAAGTCGGTCAGAAGCAGAACCAAAAACCAGCCTGCACTCTGTTCAAGGTCTTTTGGTTTCTTCATGAGTGATTCAGCTGAGGTAATGGGCCCAGCTTCTCAACGATAACCGGTGATTTAATATGAGTTATTTCTTTCTCGTTGGCTGCAGGCCTGTCACAAATATTTCACGATCAGCTGATTGTGACTATTTGAGCTAACCTCAATTATTTTGCATAGTCACTGGAATTATGTCCAAGCGTCTGTTTGAAGGCAGCTGCATCGCTATTTCCACATAATTTTCTATCATTTAATATTTGCTTGTTACTCATTCAAGACGTCGCCTGGTTGTGTTATAGATGGAGCGCTCAATGTGCCGCTGTCATTCCCTTGTTACCGACCACATCCGCCCTCAGGAAACGAAAGAACAAACCATTTCTTTGTTTCTATCTCCTCGTGATTTCATTTTTCCATTATCAAATTAGGGGGGAAAAAATGGTATAACCGAATAATGGTAAAAATGGAATAATGGTAAGGGTGTTGCATTAATGGAATAATGGTAATATGGAATAAAGGTCAGGGTGCTGCATTAATGGAATGGTAATATGGAATAATGTAAGGGTGCTGCATTAATGGAATAATGGTAATATGGAATAATGGTAATGGTGTTGCATTAATGGAATGATGGTAATATGGAATAATGGTAATGGTGTTGCATTAATGGAATGGTAATATGGAATAATTGTAAGGGTGTTGCATTAATGGAATAATGGTAATATGGAATAATGGTAAGGGTGTTTCCTCCACGAAAAAAGGTGGCGACCTGGGATAAGCCATAGAAAAAATGTTAGATGGATAATGAAATCAGAAAATGCAAGCCAAAGCAATTTTCAAGTTCCTATCGTCCATATTTCATCTTGAAAAGGAGGAACGTCTTGTTTTTCGATTTGTATACTTGTATCTCAAAATGCAAAATTAAATTACCACCTGTTTTTCATTTTCCCATATTCGTTTCTGAAACGAAAAACCAAAAGCCAAAACATACGCGGACCCCTCATAATGTCACGTTGTCTGCAACAGCTTCTCCAGGAGCGCGTTTGTGCTTCACATGTCGGAACATCTTCTCCATTATGTGTCATATTCCCATCAGTTGAGAGATCACAGAGGTAATGAAAGTTCTGCTTCAGCCGCAGGTGCCTCTCTGAACCTTGTTCTAATAATAAAGCTTTCATCTAGACGAGCCCATTCAGAACCATTAACATGCGCTGATACCGCTACGCACGAACACCCACAGAAAACACCGACACACACAAACGTGTCTTCAGGTGCAGATGTATAATTACAACAATGTCTTGTTCCGTTTTTCGCTCGCTCCCTGAGTGGCTCCAAACCATTCAAGAGCGCAAAAGACGCGCATCCTCTGTGAACCTGAATCAGAACCATCTGCCAAAGCTTGACATTATGAGTCTGCACAACACATCCACGGAGCGATGGGTTTTATGGTCACTATGGCAACATGTTCCCTCGCCAAAAATAAAACAAATCTGCATGTGAGAGGTTCCATGCTGTTCTGCTTCCAAGCAAATAAGAGGAAGTCACCCTGAATGCTTTGAGTTGAGCAGAAGTGATGTTCTAAGATCCCCACCATGACAAGTAATGAGGGGGAATGACAGCTGTTTGCACAAAATGCTGAGTGGTAGGTTTTTTAGTCTATGTCTGCGCTGTGTGTTTGTCCAATCCTGGCTGATATCCATAATGCAGAGATGGTGGGTGGAGCAGACATGATAATCAGGACTGGATTAGACTGGGATTGTCTGGGCAGCACAGCGGGAGCAGATAGTAGCTGTCCTCTCACATGTTGGAGATGGGGGTCATTATTGGTCCGAGTGAACATTGGTCATTTTAGCAAAATTCCCTTCACCCTCCCACTGTTTGTTACACAATGAGGCGGTTTGGGATTGATGTCTTCAGGATCCTCCAGGGACTTTAAGTCACATGTAGTTTGAAAAACCAAACTGCTCTCTTAAATGATGTTGACTGCTAATTTGTTCTCTAATGCGGATATGAGAACAAGGACAATCCCCACAGGAGAAAACGTGGGCAAACAAACACACACAAGAAAATACATAGAAGTCATTTCCTATCTAAGTTTGACCAAATTTGTTGCGCATTAGTTGCTTTCAATGAGATCCATCTTTTAGTAAAACATATTTTACTTGTACAGTTCATATTTTAACAACTAGGGGGAGCTATTTTAAGAAAGAGCCAATCAGTGACAAAGTAGGGGCTCGTCTGATTGGCTATTTACTGCTGCCATTGTTTGTTTGGTTGTTTAGATTTGAGCACCAGGAGTGATAGTTGGTTGGTTCCTGAATAAGACACAGTAGGACAGTCAGACGCAGAGGAACTAAATGTTTTCATAATTAGACTTATGTTTGGGACGTTAGGACAAACTGTGTTTTCCACAAAAACTTCCACCAAATGAGTAAACTATTATAGTGAAATAATATATATACAAGATAGATCGCCTGTAAATTCATACGAGTCAATTTAGGTCAAATCATGTGTCTTTCCTTTAAAGGTTGATTTCGTCGTCCGCTTGGACTATAAGGAGCTGCCGGACTTCATCGCCTACATTGTAAGACATCTTGGAAGGTTTTCACCTTTAAGATAGCTGCTAACTGCTACTAGCAGCTTTCACAAAGTTGTGGATTACACCCAAAATTTAATGTCATAAAACATCACAGCCCTATTTTGCGCTACCAAATTAGCGGCTCCTACGTTTTTACCGACTTTGGTCCTTTAAATTGGAATCTAATACATCTATGATAATTTCTGTACTTTGGAACTCAAGCTATGACGATATTTTCTTTTCAGATGTTCAGTATTTATCATGTGAAAGATGTTTACACCAAAAACTGACCCAAACACTGGGAGAAAAGGACGCATGAGAAAACATCATCACCAGCTACACAGCTGGCAACAGACAGGAACCACCACTTTTTTTTCTTCAACGGCCGCGGTAATTTTACAGTTAAGGCCAACGTGGTCCTCCGGCTACGGTAGCTGCTATTTAAATGAACGGCAGCTCATGGAGATAGATGACAGCTGGCACGGGGGGGTCCCTGACACGACTGGACCACGAAACATTTTGGTTACTTGACGTGAGATGTTGTGAATAACTATAATACATTCCTTGATTTAAAAGAGTAATGGTGTCTCCGACAGAGGGTGAATCTAAGTTTAATAAAAATAATTGTACCCCACTGCTGAAAAGCCCCCCACAACTTTTATTTACTATAAATAAAAGAAAAAATGTAAACATATTCAGTTGCAGCCTCACAGGCCTGAGGTTTCATTAGTCTCTAATCATAGCCTGTGGCTTCACTTCAAGGGGAAAATTACTCGCCATAGGCACATTTCCTGATAACCGCGCCTCTCTGTTTACCAAACAGAACTTTTCTATTTATGTATTTGCATGTCAAGGCATGTCCGCCATGAACAGATGACAGATCACCGAGGGGTGAAGGTATTATTATGCACATGCAAAACTGATCATGCATGCCAAAGATGAAAGGGTTACTCTAAACACGAACTTCGTTACACAACATGTGTATAATTTCCATCAATAATGTATAAGCTTTATGTCCTCGACCAAAAGAATCAACACTTTCAGAAGCATCTGTTTCTTTGTTTGTCTTTTAGCAGGATAGCTCAAACAATACTCCATGGATTTTCTTTAAACTTGGTGGGATTTTGGAGCAGATCAAACTAATATATCTAGGAGAGTAGGTATTTTTTCACTATTTTTAAAGATCAAGATGTTTTTTTTCCCACCATTTCTTTCCGTAAACCTCAAACTACTTTTGGGAATTCAATGAAGACTATGAGGCTAAAGAAGCGAGTGTAGGCATGGTGGAATGGGTGGAGGAGATTGTCAAGACTTATCTGTGACAGAAGAGTAGCAGCAGGAGTGAAGGGAACAGTTTCTAAGATGGTAGTGAGATGGTATTAAGACAGGAGGCCAGGCTGGAAATGGCAGAGTTGAAAATGCTGAAATGGGAGTGAGGAAGATGGACAGGATTAGAATGGAAAACATCAGAACGAATCCCAGGTCAGACCTCTTGGAGACAAAAGTCAGAGAGGACAGATTGAGATGGTTTGGACACGTGAAGAGGAGGGATAGTGGATCTACTGGTAGAAGGATGCCGGAGTCGGAGCAGGGAAGGGAAGACAAAAGAGGAGGTTTCTGGATATAGGGAAAGGACATACAGTTGGTTGGACAGTAGAAGATGGATATAGATGATGCGCTGTGGAGACCCCTGAAGGAACCAGCCAAGAGAAGCAGAAGAATTTCACAGAAGAAGTTTATAGGCCCCTTTCTTCACCGCATCACACAGGCGTCTTCACTTCTCTCTGTCTCGTCACGGGTTGTTTGTTGTTTTCAGGAGAAACTGCAACCGAGGTTTAGCAGGAAGTCTGACCTCCAAGGGTGAGATTAGAGTGGTGCGTTTAGTAGAATGTTCTCATAAAGATCTGCAAGGCACTTTAATTGGTAATTACAGGATGCATCTGAGTATGGAGCCCACCTGCACGTCTGCAAAGAACCCACCATAAACACATTCATGCTGTATACTGCACACCCACGGGAGGATGCATGAAGATGACACACACATGCTTGTTTATCGCCCACAACAGTCCCCCAACTGTGTTTTCTTCTCTGCCGACCTCACATCTAACAGCCTTGTACGTCACAGCTTCTGTAAAACAGACAGCTTTTATTCCCAGGAGACGTGAGCCACCACTAATCCCACTCAAAGCCCTGGAAACGCAGGTTTTGCGGCGGCATGTCTTAGCCTGCCCAGCAGAAAGTCAACAACATCAGTAGAGAGGAGTCACCACCTTCTTGTCACTCAGAACAGACTGGCTCCCGCTGATGTGGCTTCAGGGATTCAGAGTAGCCTCTGCGTACGGATCTTGTTGAAACATCCTCGGAGTTCAGGGGTTACGGGTATTTTTGTCACGCTTTTCATGCCTATGATTAGTTCCTGTCAAGCCTGTGATTTTAGAAAACTATTTATATACTTAAGGTCCAACACACTGTAAAAGTTATGTCAGGACACTTTCCAAATACAGCAGGTCTAGACCATAGTATATATATATATATATATATAAACATATTGCCGAGACCCAAAATGACCCTGTGAGGACGTATCTAACAACAGTAGCAAGGAAAAACTAGGCCAACGATGTGTGTGAGCAAGGGTATGTCCCTGAAAAGCTACCAATCCCCTGCGTAGTACAAGTAATCCCCCAACTGAATTCCTCATATTACATTAATTGTTAAGCTATAGACAAAAAACAGTGTTTTTCACAAAATAGCTCCCCTTACTGAACAAAATATGAACTCTTAGAGTAAAATATGATATATACTAATATATACTATATATATACTATTTGAAAATGATCACCCTGACTTTTCGGGGATATAACTACCTTTTAACAGGCAGAACCCTCTAAGCAGACCTCATATTTACGAACAATGCAGTTTATCAGTATGACTGACAAAGTTAAAAGTGACACTTATATTTGATCCTTTGTGTTTAATAAGGTCAAAGTTAACAGGGCAGATCAATGGAAGGTTTTGAGAAGTTTTACATTTAATCTGTGTAGGAAAAAAACAATGTTTTCTCAATCTAATCACCATGTTGAAAACATAAGCTGAAAACTTTCGCCTCAACTCCTCGCAGAGCAAACTTTCTCACACTCGTCTCTGTTCTCTCGCTGGCTGTTGTGTTTCTCACCCCCGCTCACTTCCTCAAGGCGTCACGCACGCGATTGGTCAGAGGAGGTGGAAAGTCGGCCAATGGGAGAGCAGTTGCCAGGCAGTCTGAGCCTTGTTTGGAGGCAGCTGGAGGCTGCACAGCTGTTCCATTGAAAAGCAGCAGGAAATAATAACAAGGGCCCCTCGCCGTGCACACACCCACACCAACATACACACACACAAAAACCCACTTACACGCCCCACACACACACCAACATACACACACAAAAACCCACTTACACACACACCAACATACACACACACACAAAAACCCACATACACACCCACACACACACCAACATACACACACAAAAACCCACTTACACCCACACCAACATACACACACACAAAAGCCCACTTACACGCCCACGCACACACCAACATGCACACACACAAAAACCCACTTACACACACACACAAAAACCCACTTACACACCCACGCACACACCAACATGCGCACACACATTTGGATGTTATGGAAAAAAAAGTTTTCAGCTCTAAGGGGGAATTAGGCATCAGAAAAAAATCACACTTCTCTTTTTGTCTTTCTAATTTGGAGACATTGTGTGTTTCTTAAGCTAAAACCAAAAGTTGTGGACCAGAAAACCAAAACAAGACACTTATACACACCAGACCAGAGTCTGATGACCATTTTCTGTGGATTTATCGCCATCAATAACGCCATTCACATTGAATATCAGATGATCCACCATTTAATATAAGGAGATTTTGGTGATTCCATAAAGACAGTTAGATAAAGAAAAATCTAACTACGACCTCGCCTTTCCGTCCTCAGTCTTGTTTTGCAGTGTGAACGATTGCTCAATAGCACTGGAGAATTGTTAACCAGGACCAATGACCTATATCACTCAGGTAAACAACGTTTGTCCATCTGTCCCCGTGTCCTGGTGAGACAATAAGACACTTATGTTTTTATCCTGTACATTCTCCGTCTTACATTCTTCACACTTGTTGCTTCCAGGCCTTTGTGGAGAAGCTGCACCGCACAGACCAGTTGATCAACAAGGCGTACTTCACAGAGCATATGGCGAGATTCTCTTGGCTGATAGCATCAGTAATCAGCTAAGCATGCAAAAAAACACACACACAAACACACACACACACACACAAACACTGGGCAATATCATTACTGGCCTCTAAAAGGACATTTTCAGGGACTCATGAGTCATTGTGGAGGAACAAAGGAGTAATTTTAAGGACAAAGGAGCAGCGCTGCTACGGCGCTTCAGCGAGCAAAAACGCGGCCGCCAAATGTCAAACTGCTTCAAATTGTTGCCTTAACACTCCTCCGCAGAGAACACAGCTCACCCTTTACTTTTGAGCTCTATGGGAAACATCAACTGTGAAAAAAGCAAAGTTTTACACTAGTGAGTCTGAGCGATCGATGAGCCTCCTGAGGTCGTCGAAGAAAAGCGTCCATTTTCAGAGACGCGTCTGATAGAAAGAAAAAGGAAGAAGAAGAAACCTGCAGTCTGAAGTGGGTTCTATTGAGAGTAAAAACCAGCCTCTTCTGTAAACCCATCCTGCCACCACTGTAAATCTTGCTATTTGATTTTTCCTGACCTGACCTGGTTTCTGATCAGCCTGTCCTGACCGTGGATGTTCTGTTTATGATGATCTGACCCGCAGGCCTCAGATAAGTCTCATTAACACCTCATAAATAACTTCTATGCCAGAGCGAGTCTTTGATTTCAAGGGTTTGTTCCTTCGAGATAATAAGCAGAGGGATAATTAAAAAGAATATAACTGCGGTTAACATCTAATCTGGTGCTTTCTTGCTCGATGTTCTTCTTAATGAACATTGAGCAGAAAACGCGCAAAAAAATGAGCCAATCTGGGCCTCATCTGTGCTGACAGGTACCTGAAAGACAGAAGGGTTGATATTTGTTAATGTTTACCGTATCCTTGCTTGACTGATAGCAGAACGAATCGCTACCTGAAGTGGAAACTCTCGTATCAGAAAACGTCTGGTACAATCTGCCCATTACTCTTTGCTCTCACAATATTTTTGTCTCATCATAAACATTACATCTCTTTGGCGAGAGACGTCAAATCAAGTAAGACTTGTGCATGGAGAGTAGCAAAGTACTGAAAGCAGAAGAGTAAGAAAAAATATGAACGTACTTAAAAAAGAATTCAGAGGAAAGAGATTTGAGCAGCTGGAACCATAAATATTTGTCATTTGTGCATGAAACTGCAAAAAGTTCCTCATGTACTTTATTCTGGTTGTCCATTAACCATCGTCACTCAAAAAAAAATTTCATGGATCAGTTTCCAATGTTATACCTTCATAGGGCTCAGTTGGAGGAAGAACTGGATTGATTTTGGGAAAGGTCAGTTATATATTTTGTACTCCTAGGGGGAGCTTCATCTTCAAAATCACAGTATTTGGGCCCTAATTTCTCAGCCGTTGGTCCGATTTAGTAATAATTTGTTGCATATGATCTTGTACAATCAACATATGTTTTAAACATCTCATAGTTTGTTTACTAAATCCTTAATTTTCAAGGTAACTTAGGAAGTTGTAAAAATGCACTTCAAGTAAAAGTATATGGAAAATACACAAAGGAAGTAGTCACCACATCACTTAGTATTTAGTATACTTAGAACCCTTGGTAGTTGTTGAAATAACTCGCAGATCAAACCAATCATTCTTGCCTGGACTCAACCAACCACATGACGGTTCTTCCTGTGTTTACGACGTGACCACATTTGATTGATAATGGGTTTTAGCTGCTGCACATTAGACACGTAGGAATACGCTCCGAGAGGAAACTTAAGTCAATTTCCTTTGTGTGCTGTTGCACAGAAAGTCACGGACTGCACGCAAATGTGTGCCTAAAGCCTTTAGACAGCAAATTGATTACAGTCTGTGACCTTTGGCCTTTGCCCTTGTTAACCCCCTGCCGTCGCCGCCGCTGTCGCCGCTCCAGCCACCAGTCAGACAGCCAGATGGGAGAGTTTGTCAGGGTTTTTTTTTTTTTGGGGGGGGGGTTTCAGCCGCGCTGTCACTCAAAACTACTCCCTCTATTTTTCCTCCCCTGCTTTGATGCCCTCCAGTCACGATATTGACGTTCGGTTTCTTCGCTGTAAATTAGATTCTGTTTCCTTCAAAAAAAAAAAGAAGAAAAGAAAAAAAGACAAACCTCAGGCTAAGCGACGATAATGTTGCCATCAATTATTTGTCCAATTACCATAACTGGATCAATAGGGAGGGGAGCGGCATCATGTTGGCGCTGAAATCACACAGACGCCCACAGCCGCACCAGAACCTGCTGAAAATTCCACACTGGAGTGTCAGACTGTTCTCACCTGTCCTGACCTCAGCGCCCAGGTGACAAGCTCTTGACACATACCTCACTTTTTTGGTTTTGTCCTCATCACCGAGGTCGGTATTAGTGCGGCGTGACCAGAGAACAGACAGCAGATAGTTCCTCTTCTCATTTTTCAAACAACAAAAACAACAATATAATCAAATTAACTCTCATACCAAGAAATGTGATCCTACACAGTTAAAAAAATGAACCTCTATAAAGTCAAAAAACAAGATTCTAAGAGTGATTTAATATTATTTTTTTGTCTCCAGCTTTGAGTCACATGAAGATATTATTTTATTTTACGGAAATATCGCAGCTTATATTGGGCTTTGAACGATAACACGGTGCACCAATGGTTTACTTAATATCCCAATATCCCAGCAGAGGAACTTATCGTCAGAAAAGGATATTCTATTAAAAAACATTTTGTCTTATTATAAACATTTAAGTTGCATTAGTTCCTCTGAAGAGTCGTGGATATAATGCAATCGTCATGTTGCTGCACAGCCTTCGCGTTAATGCATGATTTTCTAATTTTATACCGTCATAGACTTTAGCGAGAGGAACAACTGGATTGATTTCGGGAAAGGTCCGTTGATTATTTCCAACACTCAAAAAGCGTTATGTCCATTTCCAAATTTGGTAGATATGAATAAACTCGAGGAGACACATGTATCATATTTGATTTACTCTAATAATTCATATTTTACTAACTAAAGGGAGATTTTATTTTTTTTTTTTAAAGAAAAAAAGATTTTTTGGAGATAACTGCATATTTATGTCAAGCCTCCGCACATGGACCCGCTCTACTGACCGAGACAAGCAGCGGCACCAGTGTCTAAATGTTTACGCTTGTTTAGATTTTCTTCCCCCAGGAGCAGATTCTTTTTTCTTATGTGATCATTTCAAGACAAAAAAGCACAGAAAATTTCAAATTTACAAAAAAATGTATTTGATTATATTTGTATTTGGTTTTTCTCTAGTCTGGCTGTTTTTTGGAGTATAGCATTTAGCGAAATCTGGAAATAGCTTCGAAGAGACCTTGTTGATTCAAATCTGTGACCCAATTTTACACAAAAGTTCTTTGACCAGTTTGTGTCTTTTTTGGGGGAGAATGAAGAAAGGAAAACACAAACAAAGGAAAAATACTGAACACAAAAGGGCAGCTGCTGAGATTGGTAGGAAGTCAACAGGGCTTTTGGATGCACTGGGGAAAAATCTCTTTAATTCAGGAATCATTTTTCTAAAGGGCAAAAGTCCAGACAGACATTCAGAATGTTAAATCACCAGCTTTGACTAGGAAAATGATTTTTCATGCTGCGGCTACAATTACAAAGTAAAACCCTTTTAATGTCCTCACCAAGAAAAACAACTATGGAAATTATTATTGATTTGGGTATTTTATTTATTTGGAAAAAATAAATCAGACTTAAGTTATTCCATGATGAAATTCTGTATTTTATGGAGATTCTAAATACATTAACTCAACCTTTCAGTTAAGAATATTTTCAGAAAAAACTATCTGACCCTTATTAGACTTAATTTTAAGTTGTTTCAAGTTCCATAATTGTTTTTAGTAAGTCCTCACATGCTTTAAAATGCCAAAGAAAAGAAAAATCCTTTCTATCGAATAGGGCTTCTTAGAAGCCTCCTTCTCGGTGGACCCTTTGACCTGTGGCGTACCACAGGGCTCCATTCTTGGCCCCTTACTCTTAAGAATACACATATTGCAATTGGGTCACATTATAAACCGACTCAATCAGGTGGCAGATTTTTCATTAAGAATATAGTGATTCAAAACGTGCTCATTGTACCAAACAGCTGAGCAGCACATTAAAGGGTTAAGCTGTGGTTAACAAAGTTTAAAATATGGATACAGTGGAAAGTCTTGGCCGGGGTAATAAATCAACATTTTCTTACCCTTACTCTATATAGCATGTGTGTGTGTGTGTGTCATTAGATGTGGTGAAAACCAAATAAAAAAAAATGTCTATTCCTCATACATTCAGCAGAGGGACTGAATATAATTATGGTATTTATACACAAAACAGGTGCAGTCTATTAAAAAAACACAAATAAACACCCCCTTCTTTCAGTTTCTTCCATTATTGCTGTTTTCACACAGGCTCCTATACATTACGTCACCCCCGACAGGATATGAGATGCCACAAGTTAAGGTGTTATGAGACTCCTCCGGCGCTGATTGGCTTGGTTTCCTTCTCCTGCCGTTCACTGTTCATATGGATGATGTCATGTCTTTCCCGTCTCAGTGCGGAGAACCAGAAACAATTTAGACACAAATAAACACAAAATCCCATCTGCTCTCTTTTCCAATGCAACCTTATGCAACCCAGGAGGCTCCTGGAGCAACTCCTGCGGTTTATGAACTGGTATCTGCTGCCCCTCTGTGGGCCCTGCAGGGAACTTCTGACTGGTCAGGATTGACGGCTTGTGCAGAAGATGTCAGTGTGTTCAGTGTGTGGGTCTTTTTTTTTAATGTTCCTACCAGCGGTGGTTTATTTATTTGGTAGTCTGTTAGCTGGATTGTTTTAAAAGTTATAAATGATGATTTTGTTTGTTGTTTGTTTGTTTTGTAGATATGGGCTATAACTCGCAAGATTTATGCTTCTATGTAGAAATATAGATATTTAAAAAAAAATAAACTAAAGGCTTGCTTATTATCTCTGGCTTTTATTTTGTGTCTCATCATTTTATAATTTAATTTATAGTATTTATTATAATTGTAAATATTTAATTGATTTTATCAAGTCCTTTTGATCCTGTTTCTCATTATTTATTATCCATTATTTACGTCTTGTGTTTTTTATTTGACCATCTTTTAAAAGCACTTTATTCGTGTCATTTAAATTCATTATCAGTAGTATTGTTTTTAATGTTATTATTGTATCATTATATTCATTTTATATGCACCAATATATAACAATTATTAATATATAACAATAATAATAAAATTGTAATTATTAAATTATCATTATATTTTATTTACATTTTATTGTCTTAATTTTACAAACTTTTCTGCATTGGTCTCCAAATTCATCTTATTCATTTTTATTTCACCTACTTCATTTAGCGTTTCATTTAGCTCTCTCTTTCGTCTGTCTGTCGCCTGTGGAACACATTGAATAACATTTTATTTGTTTAGAAATGTAGGATATAAATAAAGTTTGATTAGTCGATCGACTCTAAACATGGACAGAAATCAAACGATGACGTCCACATAAGATCTACGACACATCAGAATAAGATCTTTCTGGATTCTTGATTATTCCACATCAGGTTAACCTAAATGTGTACATTTATAAAGCTCACAGAAAACAAAATAATAAATAATTGTGCTACGCACACGCAGGACGTGTGTGCTGATTCAGATAGGCTTCAAATGTCATTTAAGCATCTTGTGGAAAAACACAATACTGAAAAAAACTGCTGACCAATAATGAAACCAATGTGATTCCAAATTCTTTCAGTAGCTTCTGATGGTGAAGGAGTCATGTTAGATCACGTCATCAGGGGTAAACTCAGAGGTTTGTGCTCTTGTGTGGGGCAGTCTAGTTCTTATGTGGATTAAAGAATGGAGCTTTTTAAAGCATCAGTGGCTGAAGTAGAGTTGAAGTTTATTCAGATATTATCCGGATAACTCTTTAAATGACTAAAGTCCTGTTCTCATAAATAGTACTGAGAAAAAAAACTGCATTACTGAAATTAAAAACACATTTTCTTCCCTCATCCATCATTCCGTCGCTCCCGAATTGCCAGGATTTTAACCAAAACTCAGGGACGTACGCACACGCACCACATCACTCCTGTTCCAGCCTTGTTAAACTGGATCTCAGCATAATTCAGGATCTATTTGAATATCTTTACCGGCTACATAAAAGGTTCTGTGTGACCTCACTCCAAACTCCCTACAGAAACATCTCAGTAAACTCACTCATTAGCATCAGGCAGCCTCATACTTCCTGTCTGACAGATTATTAGAAGTTAGGATAAGGGCCAAGCGGTTTCCAGGCTCCTCTTTTCACCCTCATAGCACCAGAGGGATGCTAATGTCTCGCCGCGGAGGAGCAAACAGTAGCCCCTGTAAAAGAAAAACATCCCCCATGATGTTTGATGATGGTTATGAGGAGGAGGAAGACCTCTGACCCCTCTTCCTTTATAATTGCCCGTCTTCCTTCTATTGATCCCTCGGATTCCTCTGACGTTGAGGGTAAGTGTGAGAATCCTCTTCCAGATAAAGGCATTCGAGGAGTCCCTAGTTATGAGTCAGCCAGCGTGTCTGTGTGAGAACCCTGAGGACAAAGAGGGGTAACAGTGGCGGTGGTGGTGTGAGCGATTCAAAGGTTGCCCCATTTCATCTGGACTCTCTGGACCTGAAGAGACTGGCAGGGTCAGGGTCAGCAGGACCAGCCTGATAAATGCAGGGACTGGGAATCCACATAAAGGGAGGCAACAAACGCGCCAGGTGAGTCCTGCACATCCAGATACTGTCCCACACTCTTTCATTTGCACAAACTATCACTTTTGCATAAATATTTATTGTTATCTAGTATCTTTTCTCTTCAACTAATATTTTCACTATTCTTATTTTTTTCATTCTCTTTATAGTTATTTGTTATATATCTAGGTTTCTACATCCTTTAAAACCGTAGATGGCCCTGAACAACGTGAAAGGCTGGTTCATTGATTTATACCCCCTCAAAGTTAAAACCAGTCATAAATTATTCAAAGGATAGAAGGCATGCCTTTCATTAGATGATTTACCTTTATCCATTCTTATTCTGCTCCGATCTTTATTCTCCTAATTCTGTTTTTTTCATGTCTGTTAGCGGGTGAAATGGAAGCCCTCACGCTTCTCCTCATGTTGCTCACAGTTCCTGGTTATTCGTTCGTTCTACAACCCAGTAAGTGTGAGATTAGGCATAACGTTTTTCAAGCATCTATTAAATTGCATTTTGGGGGTAAACTTGTCCATTTTAATTATTTCAACTCGTCTTCATCTGCATTGAAAAGATGATGTTGCTTGATTGAAAATGCCGTAGCGGTGGCTGATTTGTGTTTTATGGTGTTCAGGGCTGACGCTCACACAGATATCTGAGCTGCACAGAGGAACCCCGTCTGAGATGAAGGGGGAGCAGCTGAGAGATTTTTCTGCATCTGTGGCAGAGCAAGAAAATAATTCCAGGTACACTGAGAGCAGGAAAACAGAGATGGAGCAGAGGAGTGACGGCCTGTCTCCAGAGACAAACCCAGAAACGATGGAGGGGAAAATCACAGCGGGTTTAGTTTGGAACAAGTCGGACGCTAGTGAAGGTTACGAGGAAGAAAGCGATGAACAGCCGACTGAGGCATTTTATAGAATTTTAGGGGAAGAAAGAAGAATTGAGGAATTTTCTTTAGCTGACATGGAGAAGGATTCAGATAAAAACCGAGGAGATGACGTGGAATGGAGAGGAGATCTGAAGACACGTGAGGAAACACGTCACACACAGAAGCTTGAGAAAAGTGATGAAGTGGATGGAGTCAGGGAAGAAATAGAGGAAGAGGAGAGCGAGCTGGTGGCAGGGATTAACCTTCATGTGGAAACAGGAAGAGACGGCCACGAGGGCAGAGAAAGGATATTAGCAGCAAATCAAGAAAAAGAAGAGGAGAAAGAAGAAAACGGGTTGGAAATGGATAACTATAATGAACTCGGAGAAAGAAGAAAGGAAGATCACATTGATGTTGGCAATCTCACACCTCCTTTAAGCACAACCTCTCCTCAACCGCAGGAGATAACTGCCACAATTCAAATTAACACTCAGTCTCAAAATCTTCCTCCTCCTCATAACCATCATCATAATGTCCCTCCATCACCCACACAAGTTCCTCAAGTCTCCACTCACCCGCCATCCCCTCATTCTGAAGTTACTCCTCAGTTCCTCCCTCCGTCCATCACCCCTCCCAATCCCACAACAGTAAATCTAATCTCAGTCCCAACTGTGGCTCCTGACGAGGTTCTACTGCTGGAAGATCTCCTCACTGAGGGTCTACAGAGTCCTGGACACCAACTCAAACAGAATGCATTGGAACAGATCGCAAGCCTAAATTTTAAGGGTGTAAAGTCCAAACATATATTGGACAAACCAGCAAAGACGGAGCAACAAACCACAAGAGAAATAAACACAGTTCCGCCAAAAGGGGCTGCAACGCAGAAAGCCACAAAAGCAAAGCTTACACCCAGAGATTTACAAGCTAATGGTTCAAATTCTACATCAAATTCAAACGAAAATAATCCCAGAGCTCAACCGAGCAATCCTAGGCGCAAACCAAACATGGCGCGGCGCACAGGCAAACCCAAAACTAATAAACCGATGGAAAACGACACCAAACAAAATAAAGCATCTCCTCCTCAACCACAGCTCACCAAACCTGCAGCCAGAACATGGCTGACATCTGCAAAAACACCTTCAACGAGGCCAATGAACGTCGACAGAAGCAGTAAAAAAAAACGGAAAAAGGATAATAAAACCCAGAAGCCACCAAAGAAGAAGGAGGTCGTCACGCCAACCCACTTTCCTTATTTCCTGGATGACTACTGTCCTCCTGAGTGTGCCTGCTATGGAAGGTAAGATATCAAAGATATCTACAACATACACATTTATCAGGTGTTACATATTCAATCCCATTATTAACTGATGCTTTTGAATCCTGAAATAAATGGTTCAGTCTTGAGATTATTTTATTCAGTGCTGACAGTCAGAAGGTCAGAAGGTCAGAAGGAGTTAAATTGAGTCTTTGTGGATTTAGAGAAAGCGTACGCCAGAGTGCCAAGGGAGGAATTGTGGGATTGCATGCCAAAGTCTGGGGTGAAAGAGAAGTATGTTAGAGTGGTTCAGGATATATATGAGAGCAGAATGACAGCAGTGACAGACGGGTTCAGGATGGAGGTGGGCATGCACCAATGATCGGCTCTGAGCCCCTTATTGTTAGCTATAGTGATGGACAGGCCGACAGATGAGGTCAGACAGGAGTCTCCACGGACTATGATGTTGGTGGATGACATTATGATCGGTAGTGAGAGAAGGGAGCATTTGGAAGAAAACCTGGAGAGGGGTAGGTATTTACTGGAGAGAAGAGGAATAAAGGTCAGTGGCAGCGAGACAGAATACATGTGTGTGAATGAAGGAGAAAGGTGGAACAGTGAGGATGAAGGAGTAGAGGTGGAGAAGGTGCAGGAGTTTAAGTACATGGGGTCAACTGTTCAGAGCAACGAGGAGTGTGGAAAAGAGGTGAAGAAAGGAGTGCAGGCAGGGTGGAGAGGATGGAGAACAGTGTCAATAGTTATCTGTGACAGAAGAGTAGCAGCAGGAGTGAAGGGACAGGTTTCCAAGATGGTGGTGAGAGCAGCTCTGCTGGATGGTTTGGAGTTGGAGGTTCTGAACAGAAGACAGAAGGCAGAGCTGAAGATGTTCAGATGTTCTCTGGGAGTGAGGAGGATGGACAGGATTAGAGAGGAGGACATCAGAGGGAAAGTCCAGGTTAGGCGTCTTGGAGACAAAGTCAGAGGACAGATTGAGATAGTTAGGAGACCTGAAAAGGAGGGAGATAACTCTCCCCGTTTCTAGACTTTATTGTTAATTGAAGCTAGCTAGCAGCTCCATGATAGCGACATATTTCCCATACAGACCTCACAAGGGTCTCAGTCTTCAAACCTTTAGACTTTTTATTAAAGGTTAACATTGTTTTACTTATGAAGGCGCTTGTGTTGATTTGAAGCATTGGAGATAGTTGGGATGAAAGATAAATGTCTCATATGTCCTCTGTTCCAGAGTGGTCCAGTGCTCAGACAAAGGTGTCGATAAGGTTCCTTACGGTATTCCCTATAATGCCCGCTTCATCCTTCTCATGAATAATCATATCGACAGCATCCAGCTGGACCTGCTCAGTGAATACGTCTCTATGGAGTTCCTAGTGTTGAGCAACAATCGGCTCACAGATGGCTCCATAGAGGGGGCGTTAGAGGGGATCCCGGCTCTGAAGCGCCTCTACCTGGATAGAAACCTACTGAAGAGCGTGCCAACTGACCTTCCTCTTTCTCTTGAGGAGCTTCGATTGGACAGTAACCAGCTGAGTGTGATGTCTGAGGCGGCCTGGGCCCGCTGCCCCAACCTCCTGGTTTTGAGCCTCAGCAACAACACTCTGGGAAATGGTCTGGACTCGCTTCCTGATACAGTGCTCTCACCTCTGTGGAACCTGCGCACCCTGAACCTCGATCATAACCAGCTAACATCTGTTCCTCTGGGTTTACCCCTGTCCATCAAGGAGCTCTACCTCAAAGGAAACCTCATTGAACAGTTCAGTGGAGGTGTCTTCAATGGGATATCAGGGCTGGTGGTTCTGGACCTGAGTGAAAACCGACTAACAAACAAGGGTTTTTTTAGGGAGTCACTTTTCAATGTAACTCACCTAGAAAGCCTCAACTTAGAAGGGAACCGACTAAAACAAGTGCCACGGCACCTCCCCAGCTCGCTTAAAACTCTAAATCTGGAGGGCAACCTAATTTCCTCCGTAAAGAAGGCAGCTCTAGTCAGCTTGAAAAATCTGGAACACCTAGGTTTAGCAAGGAATAAAATCCTCAAAGTGGCACCAGGGACCTTTAAGACGTTGCCCGTCCTGCACCAGTTAGACCTGAGCCACAACAGCCTGCGGCAGGTGCCGAGACAGCTGCCGCAGGCTCTGCACTCAGTGGTCCTCACCCACAACCAGATCCAGTCAGTCCCCCGTGATGCTTTCTGCTGGGGGAACGAAAGTCTGAGTCTCAGCGGGCTGGTACGAGTGCAGCTGGGACAGAATTTAATAGACATGGGGAAGCTGGATTCCCAGGCCTTCAGATGCTTACGGGGATTTCAGGTGGTGCATTTCTACTAAACTGTGTGTCAGAAATAGGAATTTGGCTACTAAGAAACATCTATTTCCACTAGAGGGAGCTGAACACAGTGACATTTAGCTGTCATATATTATATAACCAGAGCTTTATCAAAATCTAGCATTGTGCGCCGTAAAATAGCAGAAAAATTACCTACAGGCTCAGGAATGTGTTCAGCTCTTAAACATTGAGAAAGAATATCCCACTCCACACTGAGTACTTTGACTTTAAGTATATTTGCTGATAATACTTACATGCATTTACGTGGTAGAGTTATTTCACAGTGTACTTAGTACTTTTATCCAATTACAGGATAATCATCCACCACCACCTTTATAACTTTTTATTTATATTTATTTATATATATATATATATATATATATATATATATATATATATACACACACACAAGGCTGGCTGTTGTTGTTTAAATCCGAAACTTTAAGAGTATTTCGTTTTTAGTTTGTTTCTTGAAATAAACAATTATTTTGTCACGTAAGAACCTTCCATCGACTTTCCCCATAATAATATATATTAATTCCCATGTGAAGTCACTCGATTGAAATAACTCCATATACTCTGTACGTGAGTGAATATTTCTTCAATAGGGTAAAAACTGAAAACCTGATATGGATGAAATAAAGTTTTGTGTAACTGCTCATGCACAAAGTGGTCAGTGTGGGTTTTGTCGGGCAGATACTTGTACACTGTGTCCCATGACTTCTTCTGCTTGTCATTAAGGATTTGGACCTCGGGTCACGACTTTTTCCGCTGGCTGTCAGCTGAATAAAAAGCTGACGACATTTTACTCAGCTCAGGTGTTACATAAATGGGTTGTGAATACGCCTTTATTGGTGTGGGGAAAAAAGGGACTTTGAGTGTCTCCTGCTGCAGGAAAACTCTTCGCTAGGGAAGATTCATCTTCGCCTGCTATCTATCCAGATCCTGTGCATCTTCTGAATGATAGTTATAGACTGGGTTTTTTACTGATTCTAATCAGTGAGCAATTATCATAGGCAACATAGGAATGGAGTATTTCATTCTCCGTGTGGCACATAGAACAAATACCTCAATAACACAAAAGCGATTTAGAATCGGAAAAAACACAAATGCATCCAAGTCACACATAAAGTATAATATTTACGGATAAGTAAAGACAGCAAATTAATTTAAAATGTAGAAATATGAGTATAAATGTACAATACAAATAATATAAATCCAATTTATTTAAAAGCTGTGTGACAGTGACAAACAGTAATATATATCTATATATAGATATATATAGATAGATATATAGATATATAGATAGATATAGCTTGTAGCTACGAATGGCTTCTCTATCTTCTAATTCCATTTAGAACCTTTACTCTCCATCGGTGTCTTGGTAATTTCTCTTGAAGATGGCCATAGCTTAACTAACTAACTAGTTATATGTATTAACTAAGAGACTCTATCATAGAACCTCGATTTGCTCCCTCTGCTTTCCTACCTATGAGAAATAAATGTTCATAACTGAGACATGAGCCCAAGATCTGCCCCATTATTCTTCATAGAAGGTTCAAATGAAATATATCTTCTCCACAATTTATGGTTTGTTTGTGTCATCATCCCCAGCTAGCTGGTTTGTAGTCAGAGTGGAAAATTTCGGACATAATTTACTGCCTTCAGAGAGATGCATCAGTTTCCCCAAGCTCTTAAATGGACATTCGTCCAAATGTTCCACTGAAGAGCATTTTCACCATTTTCCATAAACAAATCCGTCCAGGTGGTTGTTTGTAGAGCATGTTTGCAGCGACCATTCTCTGGGGGCTTCACATGAGAACAAGAACATCATTAAGTTGTCACAATCTGTGCAGCGTGGAATGATGGATATGATGCACGGCAGTATGGAACAAACTTAACTGCACAAAAGGTGACATGTTGATGCAGGAAAGAGTAAAGTGCACCTGAAATTTATATTAGGTAAACAACTTTTTACTAATCCAGTCTCCAAGATGAAACTTCTTTATCGTCCATGATACAGAACTATTTAAAATCAATAACAATGAACAACACGGAATTTTTAAACAATACATTCATTCGTGAATAAATATGGAAAATTGTTTTATCAGACACTTTAATGCAGGTTTATGTGCTGCAGAAAATAAACATGCAAATATACAGTATAAGACTCAGCTGTGAAATGTAAGAGATTATTGCCACTAGATGGCAGTAGTGTATAGATCAACACTTCAGATGATGGTTGTCTCGGTGAAAAATCTCACACAGAAAGTAGCCTGAGCTTGAATCTTGCTCTTTTTTCAGACTCCAAATAAGAAATTGTGGTAATCAAAATGCTTCAGGAAGTTTATCTTGTGGGAATATTTGTATATTTAAAGTTCACACTATGCAAGCAGCCGCCATACGTACAAACACAGAGGCACACGTCCGAAGAGTTTCACAGTTAAGTTAAGTTAAGTTTTACTTAACTCTTGTAATCATATGGGAGGATTAGATTGGACACTGAGCTCAGAAAAGAAAGAGGACAAATAAAGGAAGAAACACCTTTTTCTTATAAAACTAAAGCAGGGGGAGAAAAAAAAGTGTAGGAAAAGCCATGTGGATGTGCTTAGCACTTTTTTCTCTCCTCTTCCCTCGCTCTAGTAAGTTCACTCAGCAACGTGGCAACTATGGGCCGGGGATATGGAGCAGGAGGAGGGGGACTGGAGGGAGGATGAGGGAAAAAAAAAGGGGTAGTGAAAAAGAGGATAGACTGAAGGGGAGGAGGAGGGAGGGCTTGAAGGATGAATCCAGGCTCCGCTGGCTCGGAGCGTGTCCAGAAGGGAAGAGCTCTGTCTGGGCAGGGAGCTCACCAGCACCTCCCTACGGTCCAGCAGGACCCTGACCCCATAGCACAGCACCGCGTGTCTACCTGGTTCACTGGAAACCCTCCTCCACGCTTTGTATCCAATCTTTTACCATTCTTGTTTCACTCAATCACATAACATCGGGCTGTCCGTTCATGCATGTGAGCATACCTACATGCACACGCTAGTTTTCTCTGCAGCTGCCCGATGTGTGGGTTTAAGGTGTCGCACACACAATGATCATGTGTGAACATGTGAAGTGCGTCCTTGAGTCTGATTCCCTGTGTTCATTTAAGCAGTTTGGCAGATGGTGAATTGGGTTGTGTGTGTGCGTGTGTGTGTGTGTGTGCACCTCTCTATCCTGTCTGACTGATATTCAGGTTGATCCCCTCAAGAGATTTTGCAGGATTAGCCGCGGCACTTACAGACGATCAGTCTCAAGCAAGTTTTTTTTTTTTTCCCCCCAGCACTTAAACTCTGATAACGTGGCCGAAAACACTAAATTCAGACCATTCATTATTCCTTTGTTCCAATGCTGACCTCATTCAGTACGTGGAGCGAAAAGAAGACTAATAAAAACAGAAAGAACAAGATATTGAACCACACCCTTCACATGAGTCAGCCAGACCAGCAAGAATGAGGAGAGGCTGATGTTCCTCGTCTGTGAGGCCTCTCTCTGCTCTGATGTTTTTGGCCTCTGTTCATGGCATGAAAATGCTGCGATTCTCACTGCAAAAATGCTTAAATCACATGTTCAAAGAGTTTCATAAGCTGGTGCAAGAACTTACAAACAGGAAGTGGATGTGTTTAGATTGTTATAGAATGTACTTAGTTCGTCCCCTCGGAGTAATTAGGTTGTCCACGCATATACAGTCCATAATACAAGAAAAATGGCTACTCAGATAATAGATAAATAAAAAAATAAGTAGATAAAAGACCTTTTTCGCATTCTTGAATTGAATTATGTTGTAAGGAATTCATACACAAGATGTCCATCTATATCACACACACAAACACACGCACACACACACACACACACAAATCTTAAATAAAAAGCACGCCTAATCTTTACTTTAACCTTACACCCCAAAGCTAGGATCAGAGCTTTCCTCACGCGCTCAGGACACTGAAGCCTAATCTGACATAAATATAAAAGTCCGTCTGAAGGGTTAAAATGCCTCAGACTCTCACACAGTGCTATTGCATGTGTGAGAGGGAGGTGGCGCTTGTGTTAGCAGAGCTGCGGGGTAAAATGGAAAAGTAAAGAACGGAAAGAGGGAGGGGAGACGTGGAGGGAGGAGGGGATAGAGAGAGAAACCATGGGAGCCAGAGGGACCTCTAGACACACACACATACAGTCCATCATCTGGTCTGGACCTGCACTGTCAACACGCACACACGCAGGAACACACAGTTCACAGACTTTGCACACGGTCATGCTCAAGCACATATGCAGAAAAAGTATGCTGTGTATCATCAACTTGTCAAATACGAGCCTGTGCTTTTAATGAAGAATCACAGCGAAGTCTCTCGCCTGCAATGAGACAAAGTGTCCTCAACACATTGTACACACATGCATGCCGTCACTCATCGCCTCCACCAGGGGGCCGATGAGTTCCTCTGCTGCAGGAAAAGCTGCACATGCTGTTGCTCCCTCTTAACAGTCTTTAAACCCTCCTGTTGCATGAATCACCATATAAAGAGTTGTTTTTTTCTGAAATGGAGATATATAAATCTTCATTTATCAGTTTAAAAAGAATTATTTGAATCCCGTGTAAAATTGTATTGAATTAGTTTTGTGTTTTCTCTTCACACTCAATCATTAAGTCGGTCAGAGGAGAAAAAAAACTTCAAAAGTCAGTTCCGGGGAAAGAGAACCTTGCCCCCAAATCTCAACCTCCAAGTATTAAACCTGATGGCTGTTTACCATTAAGTCAATATCTATTTAGCCTCCCTGCACAGGAACTGCGGTCAAATAGCAATTATTATATATGCATGGAGTCTGATCTCTAATCAGTGCTAGGATGACTTAGATCTCTTCCGTCTGTCTGCATCATTTATCACGGACTGTGTATCCCCCCGTAGTTTTCTTATCTTTACATGACAGCTTACATTCCCAGAGCATTCTGATTGCAGTGATGAGTCCAAGTTCTGCGTCCTGGATACACGAGAGAGCAACAAGATAAAAGTCCTTTTCTGGAGCCACTCAACATCTACAATAGTCTGGGTTTTTTTCAGCCTGTGATAACATATTTCTATTATTCTAATTCAATGATGGGTTCAATCACTTTTTAAACAATTAAATGTTGCTTTTATACTTGTTATAAAAATAGTTTAATAAAAACTAGAAAAACCTCACATTTTTTAAAAAATCAATAAAATGAGATGCAAAAGTTTCCTTTATAGTCCATACCCATGAGTTGTAATTTAAATTATTCACAAAGGTCTAACTTCTAACTCAAGTAGCTTAACATAATTAAAAAGAAATGACATTCTTTATATATAATAATGCAGGAAAGAAAGATCCTAAACATGTGTGCCACAATCATTGGCAAACTCCATTTCATATTTTGTGCAGCCTCCTCCTGCCACAAAAACAGCCCGGAGTCTCCTGCAGTGTGCGATGAGGTTTGAGAACATATGCAGAACAGAACCTCTCCAACCCCATCAGATTCTGAGGTCCATATTGTAGGCACTCTTCTTCAGCACATCCCACCGATGTTCTGTGGGGTTTAGGTCAGGTGACTGGGATGGCCACAGCAGAACCTGTATTTTGTGACCTCTGAACCATTCTTGGGTTGATGTTGAAGTGAAGTTCAGATCATTGTCCTGCTGGAAGGTCCGACCACGACCCACATTAAGGTTCCTGACAGACTTTTAGGTTTCATCCAGTATCTGCTGGTGTTTGAGCGAGTCCATAGAACCATGTCTTTAAAAAGATGTCAGTGATGAGCGAGCCACCATGATACTTCACAGTGGGGATGAGGGGCTTTTCTCTATGACTGTCTTTCTAGTACGCCACACCCATATTTGACGATTGTGACAAAAAGCTCTACTTTGGTCTCATCTGACCTCTGACCTTGTTCCACTGAAAGTCCAAGTGGTGTTTGTCAAACTGTAGGAGCAGGATTTCCTAGGGCTGCCAATTATTGTGGCACACATTTTACAGAAAAAAAAAAAATGTATGTTAAGAATGTTTAGGTTGTCCTTGTTATTACACGTTTAATTAGGACATTATACGTTTCACCAGTACTTGCTATAAAATGGCACACCATCTTCGGCGTTGTGGTATGTTTTCTGATTTTCAAGAACTACAGAGTTTATTAGAGATGGACCGATTGCAATTTTTTGGCCAGTCTGACTGGCGGATACCGATTTTGGTCGACTGCGATATTTTTTTTCTTTGAAGTTTTAAAACCATAACAAGTAGTAATTTTAAGTGCTCTTATTTTGAAAGATTACAGTGGACGTAAGGTTGGTCGGCATTATTTATGTGTTTTGACCTCCGTACTCCTTTTTATTCTTAAACCAACTGTATGACATTTCAAAGTGAAAACAAAACTTGTCCTTGTTCTGTCCGTTATATGTATGTTTATATATATATATATAAAAAAAAAAAATTCTGGTATATATATAAACATACATATAACAGACAGAACAAGGACAAGTTTTGTAAAAGGTATATATATATATATATATATATATACACCTTTTTGTAACCGTCAAGTGTGTCAATATGGAATCAACATTGGTTATCTATCTATCTCATACCGTTGCATTGCTGTCTCTCGGCATCACTCAGCCCAATAATTTTCTGATGCATTATTATGGTCTGCATGCAACAGAGGATAAACTGTGTTTCCTGTTGGAATCATAGCATCCACCTGAGACTTAGAGTAACTTAGTAGACCAAAGGCTGGTATTAGTGCTGAAGCGGCTGTCTCAGCTTTTATACAATATACTGCATGTCCTTATGCAGTAAAACTTGTTTTCACACTTCGATGTCTGTATGTTTTGAATGTGTTTTTCACAAATATTTCTAAATTTGAAGTGGTAATCATGTATAAATGAAAACCCAGTGACCGCCAAGTCGGTTCTGCCTTCATTTCTCCTGCTTCATTTGATTGCCTGATCAGTCAAATCTTAATCCTTTGTTTTGACTACCTGGCTGTTCTCTCTCAAACCGAAAAGCCCTGAAGCTTTCAGGTGTCCAACGCACATGGATCAAAACTAGTTAAAAAAAACACAGATGGACTTTAATGGAATTCCTCTTTGGACTTGTAATACATTTTAGGGGGTTAATTTAAGAACCAACTTTCATTATCTCCTATTTAGGAAGAGTCATTTGAGTTTAAGATAATAAAATAGTGTTAATACTATCTGTTGGCGGTTCAATGAGCCGGTCTGTCATCACAAAGTTCAATTCATGTGTTGTTATGCAGCTCACCTTTCCGTCTTCCACAAGCTGTCTGCCTCAGGCACACAAAGGTCACCCAAAAACTATAAACCAGATCACCGCAGGAAACAATTTCCCGGTGTCCTCTGCTTCCTGTGTTGGCTATTGCCATGGTAATATATTTTAATCAAAGTCTAGACAAGTTAGCACGAGGCAAAAGATGGTCTGTAATAACAAAAACATAGTTCAAAGATCCTAAAACAGAGGAATAGAGAGACTTCAGAGATCAAAAAACGATGAGAAGTTGAAACAAAATTGGAGGATTTTTCACTAGTGGATGAGGATTTTAACAGGTTTTTCCACGCTCAGTAGCAGACATTACCTAAGCAATTATTACCCGCTCCCAGTTCTACTGAAGTCTGTTTTGAATGTCAATGAACAGAAAGTGACACACACACAAAGCTGGTTGCGTCATTAAAGAAAATGGGGCGAAAAAAGAGTGTTAAGAACAATTAAAGGTCATTTTCTACACCGTTTGCTAACCGGGAGCTGCTGCAGCAACATATTACCATATAACGCACACAGCATCAAACAGAAGTCAACACCCAAATCATTTTCTGTCATCACCGACTAGTGAATCAATAAAAATCAGAGTTTGCCTCTAATTAAACGATCATAATATAAATTAGCAGCACTTGCAAATTAGGGGTGGTATCTTGATCACCGCAGGTGTAAAACAGCTTTAATTTGAGCGGTAGGGTGTGAAACAGGATGTGAAGCAAGCTGCAAGAGGTTTTCGAACAAAGGACGTGGTTGATTGCACGCCTGCAGACACGTCTAGATGCAAGAGTATAACACCCAAAGGTGAGAGATGGACCTACTTGGCTGTAGTATTTACCCAACAGATGGTCCACATGATTCCAAGTGAAGTTATTCCCGTCAATAACTGGGTGTAATCGATAAACGTGTGTCAACAATATCGTGACTGATGATCTGAACATCATTATGACAGCAAACTTCTTTTCCCTCATTATAAAGTAAATTACATGTGACAGGCGCGTGAGTCAAAACAGTGACTGGAGGGTATAGCTGTGATATTATCTGCATGTATGCAACTGTCCACATGCTCAGCTGAGCTCTGGGTTAAACACCAACATCAGAACGTTATACTTTAGCATGGTTATTACCATGCCAGCATTTGTAGAGTAGCATTAAATGATACATTGCTATTAAATGCTATTAATGTATTATAGCAAAGTATTAGCAAATGCTATTTAAAAATTAAGTACAGCTGAGGTTGATGACGATCACATTATTTTTGCAGGATCAAACCACCTGGCTGGTGAAGGCATTCAATGTAAAATCAGAAAATAACCAAAGACATCCAATATGTGGGGAACATTATTACTCCGGATTTTATGACAATACATCCAAAAGGTGTGCTCACATTTGCCAAAAAACGCAAAAGGTTTCGACAAGTTCATAGTATGTGCCCCTTCATTGTTCTTTAGAATAAAACTAATATTATATTTCTACTATTTAGTAACAAAGACGAAGTGGAAGCTGGGTCAGGAAAAATTTTGTTGTACAATTTAGGCTTGATATACAGTTATTCACACCCCTTAAACAACCTTTGTCATAATTTCTTGCTGTAATAGCCAAGATAATGATGTATGATGTCATCAGCTAGTCTATATAATTGATCAAATATCTATGTATCTAATAGCACAGTGATTTTTTTTGTCATTGTCTTGCTGCTCTTAATAAGTCCTTATTTTCTCTGCACCTTTAATTCATTCATGCACACACTTCCACTCGCCCATCACCGCCCAGTCTTCAGGAAATTTATAAGTCCTAAGCCTCAGCAGAGTCATTAGCCACCACCACCACCAGTCCGGGTGTCTCTGAAGATTTATCCCACTACTGCTCAGGGCAGATGCCTTTCGAACCAAATCTCCTTCAAGAGTTGAAGCATCAAAGACTTTCTGACAGATTTAATTATCCCATCATCTGCTGTAAACATCAATTATCTTGACTTACTTCTTTCACTTGTCTCCCCCGATGCAACCAAAGTCATTTCAATTCATCCTGAAGGGAAAATGAATGTAAAAAAATTAGCTGGCAGTGCATTCAGCATACTTGTCCATACTTGACTAAAACATTTCAATGTCATGTTGGAACTGAAGAAAAGAAGATAAATCCTTGAACTTCTGCATGCCCCTTGTAAAATTACACTGTATCGCTAAAACACGGTTTAATAGTCTGTAGTACCATACAATTACATCGTTCATGATAACAACATTGTAATTACAACATTTCATAATGAGGAAAAAAACCTAGGTATTTCCTGTTTAGATCATCTAAGTGTTTTCTGCTGTTTAACTGTGAATTGCATTTTCCTTATAAAACAAAAACAATGACACGACGTTGCCATCGGAACTCCCATCTCTGTTTTTCACTTGACTTTGTAATCCCACATTCATACTTCCTCCCGAAGGTCATGACAACCTTGGTACATGTTTCAAAGTCGAACCACTCTTGCTGATTCAGCAGGGACTGGAGCAACTCTTGGCAACAGTAGAATACTCTCTATAATAAACTCTTCATTAAGGGGAAACATTTCCATAGAGATAGGAAACAGATGCGTCAAATTTGTGACTTTTTTACAAACCCGAGATCCGAGCAATAAAGTTGCCAAGTCACGATATTGTCCTTGAAACTATTATGTGCGGCCTCAGTTTTTAACATCTTCTCACAATAAGACATGCATCACATGTGGAGTGCATTTTGTTTTCATTCATCGCGTGGTGAATATAAAAGATGTTCAGATGGTTCAGATGATCAAATACGACGGGTTGAAGGTTGAAGATTTTATAAAAAAACATCATTTAATTCATTCATTCATTAAATAAATGTTTCCAAATTCACATACGGAGCAATAAAGTCAACTTGCCATAAAGTTAGCCAAAATGCAGCACAGAACACAATTCACACAGGGTTTGTGGAGAGAGCGGCTGGTTTGCCATGTAAAAAGGCGACTGTTTGCCAAACATTTTATAACCGTTGTACAACAGTTCGCAGATACTGAACAACATTTCCCCTATTTTCTTCTTCCAAGAAACTTCAAAGTGTCTCAAAGACGGAGTGCTGCAGGAGTATTATGGGTAAATACCTCAGTGGTTGACCATGATGTCTTACAGAGCACAGCAATGGATCCTTTAGTTTTCTTGACAGAGACTGTGGTCAAGGTCCAAGCGTTTGTAGCATCTGTTTTTCTCTACTCACTTTTCATCAAAATCTTACCTTCCATGAAACTTGGACTGTAATGCTGACAGAGACTTCATCAGAGCTCCCGACAGCTCCAAAAGCAAATTAATGTGCAGAATTTGTGTCCAAAAAAGACATCATCCCCTTTCAGCGAATACTGGATCTGTGTTTTCGTTCTAGCTGAGCCCCCTAGCTCTATTCTTTCGATTAACACTAATTGTCTTTATGCGTTTATAACTGAATGCAGAAGGAGCCAGATGTTCTAAACGGTGTCAACAGCACAGAATTCTACATCTAAAGCAGCAATCGTTGGTTTGGGGGCCAGTCGGATTCCATTCCATTTATTTTCCCTTATCTGGTGTCATTTCGTGGTATCAGCAGGCCACAATTGGTATTTCAGGTGTATTTTATCCCCAGCAACACTCTCCAGCTCAACCTGGTGGATCCTCAGGCATTCCCAGAACAAGATATATAGTTCCTCTAGATTTGGGTCTACACCGGGTGGACATATCTGGAAAACTTCCAGAGGGAGGTGTCCTAGCACTTCTGGCAAAGTTATAAACATTCTATAACTTATTCATTTAAATGTTTTTTTTTATACATTTATATACATGTTGGCACCTATTGCCCATTAAGTGTACTGAACTTAGGATGAAAGTAACCTCTTGTTAAGGTTAAGTCTTTCTTCTACAAAAGAAAGACTTAACCTTAAGTTAAGTCTTTGAAAACATGTTCCAAGTTGTTATCCTTTGAACACACCTCCTGTCTCCATGTAAACTGGCAAAACGCAATTCCTGTTAGAACACAGCACCACATGCCTGCGTAGTTACAGCATTTCACAGCCAAGCAGCCATTTCTTCTCCACAGTCGTTGACAGAAGAAGAAAACCAAAGGCGGACTATGGAGTTCTGTTTGTGCTACAGACAATGCAGAGTTTACGCTCTTCCAGCAATCAATGCATCATTACTGTAATCAGCAGTGATGATGATGGAAGCAGGCATGGCCTTATTCCGAGGTGATCATTTTGAAAAGTTACACTGCCAACTACTGGCCTGGCATGAATGTTACAGAATTTTCAGTCATGTCTGAATCCAGGGCCTTAGTTTAACCATTTCAAAAACTACAAACTTTATGCAAATTTCTAAAATGTATGTTTTTGGAGTGTGGGAGGAAGCTATATTACCTAAAGGGGAACCCATTAACTCTTAACGCTAGGCTGCTCCGAGGCTAACATTCTAACCACGGGTATTCCATTTTTAGCACAACTTTAGTCTATCTATTTTTGGTCTGATCACCTCTTCCATCGTTCTTTGTATTTTACACTGCAAAATCTTATTTTATATCTAAAAAGAGAAATCTTTTTTTGTCTGGCAAAGGTCATCTCATATCAAGAAAAATATCTTTTAATATATGATAAAATATGATGGATAATCCTGGTTAGTTGAATCCAAAGCAACTGGACTTCTTGTTACTGGATATTAATGAGCCAGATTTGACCAGTAACAACGGACCTTTAGATTTAGATAGAGAATTCTTAAAGCCAGCTCAATCAAGAGATAAAATATAAGTGTTTGGTATATTGAATATACTGCTTAAATTTCAGAGTTTTTATCTAGTTTTAAGGCCTATCATTGTCTTTCAATAGTGAAACTTATACGCTATAATTAAAAATATTGCTCACGAAAATCTCAATTTTATTCCAAATGAATTTAGGAATACTTTAGCATGGCAGTTTTTACAGTGAAATCAAAACAGTTTGTTCTCAGTCTCCGCTCAAATGTCTTCCAGTACCTCAAAAACCTTATAGTCAAAGCCTTATGTAAAGCAGACATCTGAGCTAGAGTGATTGTGAAATGGTAGACTGTTTGACATCCTCTAGCATTAGCGTATTTGTGGCTTGCAGTCTGGTTGAGCGTATAAACACCTCTCTTTTGCACTTTTAGTAATTCCTGTCAGAGTTACTGATTAAGGTGGAAACATTGGTGACCACACCTCTTATGGTGTGGCCGTCTTACCCATTTGTAGCAGACAATAAAGAACGTAGCAAAGCCAGGCAAGCTGGGATGTGAAAATGAGAAGTATGTGGAAAGAATGGAGGAACGACTCTAGATTGAATTCAGACTGGTCCAATAGTAACTGAATGATCTCTGGCCGGCTGGTGTTTAAAAGACCAAGAGTATCAGGATTCAGCCAGTCGGGCAGACGTTGTGGATCAAGAACTTCTGGGGCCAACGAGTAGAATCGTACAGTTAGTCATCGGCTTCCCACCCTCTGATTCCCTGCCATTTGTTGGCTGCTTCCAGAGAGTCGGTCAGAGACGGCCACTCCATATTTAAGTAATTTTATACTGCAATACACGTGGACTTTTGGGAGTTTTGGAGCATTCGCAGCAGCTTGGAAAGCTTCATGAGAAAGCTGCAGAAAAGTCTGACCACATCTCATCCATTTCATGCAAAGCTGGTCTGCTGTTGACCACAGATAAAATAGCAAGAGCCTGAAGAGTCAAATGTGGCCAACACCTAATTGGCTCCAGCGACACTCTCTCTCCCTCCTCATACTTCTCCCTGTTTGCCTTGTTCTGCTACACCCTTCAAACTTTAACCAAATCCACCGTCTCCTCAGTGGAGCCGATTATTATTTTTGCATCGATGTTAGCATGCTTCTTTCACATTATAACGTCGCTTGTGTTAATGTACAAACTGTTCCCACTGCCTGAAATGAAATGGAATATAAGGAGGGTCCAGCAAATTCAAAGTCTATCCCTTGTGAGTTGAGGAATGTCAAAGTGTGGATGTGTGAGCAGCAGTGAGTAAAGATTTGCCGTCAGTGTTTACGCCATGATGTTACTGAGGAATTAGGAGCGAAAGTTTATCTTATCAAATTAACATACTGGAAATAAAGTCCTAAGTCTTATATGTACGGAGATTATTTAATTCTCTTGGTTTGCCTGTGAAAGAGGAATCACAGAATATCCAGTGCATTCACAAAGCAAAGAAATAACTAGCAAGTCTATATCACCGAAAAAAAACCAATCCCCTGTGTTGTACAAACAATCCCCCTTATTGAACTCGACCTTTTAAACATGACTGACTAATATTCTCAAACACTCCCTATTGACTCAGCCTAACTATTTCTGTGAAGTCAGCAAAATGCTCTAAGATCAGATCCTATAGTGCCTCAGTAATGAGGATGAACAAAGTTTACTATTTTTTGAGCCAGCACAAATAAATCTCCTTGTTTCAGTTCATGTGAGCTAAATTCAGACACAGTTGAACTTTTCGTTGGGAAGTAACGGTCAAAAAACAGTTAAGCATTTATTTTTTTTTAAAAGTCCACGGGGCGGTTCCTATGAGGTCAATTTGGACTGAACTGAACAAAGTTTTATGAAGTTATGGAAAAGCAGCTTTTCGTCAAAACAAAATGCTCGCCCTATTGCGTGAAATACGAATGATTATTGTGAAATATGATATTTCAAGGTAAATATCCCTGAGTCGATTCACACTTACTAAATTACTCCAAACCACAGTAATGAAGTTATGTGAAAAATACTGTTTTTATGAAAAGAGCTCATCCAGTTCTTCCTCCGAACGAGGTCTAAGAAGGTAAACGGTCACCACGTTACCGATTCCAGGATCGATATAGTTACAGAATTTAAATATCTTGTCTGAATATTGGATCCAATCCTAAATTTAAAGAAACGCACTAAGAAGAAAATAAAAACCATTAATGCATTGATCTTTTCCACGTCTTATTGGATTAGTTGCTGGGAGCAGGAAAAACGCCACCAAGCCTCGAGAATCTCTGTAACACAGACCGTAAAAAAAACCTAGATAAAAAAACATTTCACAACCATCATTGTAGGATATTGGAAAAACACAATCTTTTGAGCTTTGAGAACTTCAGAGGGTTTTTAAATATGTGCCTAGTCTATAAAATTAAACTGGTTGGCTCGTCCTGTTGTGCATAACTTAATTTATTCTGCGAGCAATCCACCAGAATACGAGGTTGTATCGACGTCGTGCTTTTGGTCAGTCATCTTTCTCTGTGAAAGCTACCACTCAGTGGAACCCTCAACCGGTGGATAGAAGGAGCTGCAGCAATCTGGATAACATCAGAGCCCAAGTAAAAAATATTGTATCATCATATTGTACATTGTCCACCCCCAAACAAAATAAATAAATAAAATATAACAATAATAATCATATTCCCAACTTTTCGTTGATTTAATTATCAATAATTATCTTAGGCACAAATGTGTCCTACGTGTTTTTGCTCCCTGTCTTCCCCTTGTGTCATAAACAGTTTAGTCACAAGCCTGTAGGTTCCTAGCACACACTCCGAGGAAATAAACCTAAAAGTTAAATAGAGGAGTTGGACTCATACTTTTCTGGCAGACAAAATGATAAATGTGGATGAAATGGGAGATCCTCTCTCAGGATACCAACAGGGCCGTCTGACTGGGAAACAGGCCGCCAGCATATACAAAGGAAGTGTTTTGTCTGGTGAAGAGAGTTACCCAGTACTCCACTCGGTCTGGATGATCGCTGACGCTTAAGGCTTGAATTCACAGTGAACAAATGGTGGATGTTTGATTTATTCACCAAAATACTGACACATGCAGCTTTTGCCAGAGGTGGCCGTCAACCCTATGATGGCTTATGGGGTACAATGTAGGACAGAAAACTACTTTGAAGTGTTTTGGTATGAAACAAAGAAGAGGAAGAAGTTCAAGTTCCAGAGATTTGTTATTGCTAATTGCAGGAAAGTTTGAAAGACCTGATAGATTCTCCATAGTTTGATGAAATCGTTTTGTTTCCTTCGTCTTTGCTTGGAGCAGAAGTCAGTCGGGTTTATGAACAAATAACGACCGTCTTCAATTTTTGAATAATTACATAAAAGTTCAAGATGTTTGTTCTAAAACAAATTCCAGTAGATCTGCTGAGATTTAAGCCAAACGCAGCAAACCCTTAGCCAAGTCAGAGATATAATCAATACAGCCTGTGGTAGAGTGCTTACAATAACCAGACAGGAATATTCATGAGGCACAGGCAGAAGGCCAAGTTAAGGAATGTCATTTAAAGGAGAAAGTTAAGACAAACTCATCTGAAGGCGTCAGCAGAAATCTGTGTGGCTTAGGGAGGAAGAGTAAATGGAAAAAAGCACGGCGATCCAAACATTAAAAAGTATCGATAAGCCAAAAGCCATTATGGGTAACTAATGACCAATCTTCTCTGTTAGTATTTTAACATCTAAAAAAAAAATGAAAAATGAAAAATGTTTTAAAGGGGAAAAAGTATGTGGTTAAAATGTTAGATTTGCTTGATATATATTGCAAGCAGACTGTTAGCTTAGCTCAGCACAAACACTGAAAGTGGACTTGGCAGGCGACAACACTAACACGCTGAACAACACCTACAATTTAATTGATAAAACCTTGATTGTTTCAATCAAACAAAACCAAATACTAAAAACTAATCAACAAATTTTAAAAAAGCACTATTCAAGTTTGGCCAATATTTAAGGACTATTCCAAGAAATAGTCCTTAAAACCCCCACTTAAAACAAGAAATGTTTCATTTGTTCATTTTACCAAGTTTCATAAATCAAACAAATTAAGTATAAACTGAAACGTTGATTAAATCCCAGTAATGTCCTCACCAAGTAAAAAAAAAAAGAAAGATTTAATTTCTGATTGTTTTATCTTTATTTTTCATTTTCTTTATTTCAGTTATTAACTTCGTATCTTAGACACTCTAAATTCACCATAAAAGGACAAATATTTTGGTTTTCAACATTTAAAAAAATCGGACTCATAAAACTATTCTATGACGTTTTGTATTTCATGGAGAACACTCAATTTTCATGAGGACAGAAAAAACATGATAAAACATTTGACCCTTATTGAAGGTTTCTGTTTGTATCAAGTTACATAATTCTATTTAGTAAGTCCTCACATGCTTGAATATGTCAAAAACAATCCTACTTATTTAAAAGGATATTTAAATAGCCATGGTTAAAGCCTCCTCTTTGGTGGCCCCTTTGACTTGTGGTGTCCCCAAGGGCTCCATCCTTGGCCCCTTACTGTTTGGCATATATATGCTCTCACTGGGTCATATTTTATACAGGTTCAGTCAGGTAGCACACATTTATCCGTTTGAAATACTGACCCAACATTTGCTCAATCAAACAGTTGAGCAGGACATGGTACTGGAAGGAGTTTATGATTATAAATGTGCTGTCATGAGAGTTGGGTCAGTTTTATCATATTCATCTCAGCAAAAAATAAATAAATAAATACAAATTTATCAAAATTTCAAATTGAAACTTTTGGAGCGTCATCAACATTATGTTCTCATTATCTCCATTCTACAGCCAACATTAAGTTATTACCATTGGAATTAACTGATTTACTGAAGGGGAACATTCTTCAGACCTATAAACCAAAGAATTGGAATTCTTTGGTTTATAGGGTTACTTTTATAAAAAAAAACATTTTTTTCCTCTTTTAGTCTCCTGCTGAGTTTGATGGATTCCGCCCCGATGTCACGCAATCTGTTGATCATTTTACGGAATATTTTGGTTCCACTGACAGCTTGTTTACAGCTCATGTTCTCCAATGAGCTGTTTGAAGTATTACATTTCATGTGGTGATGTTTTTGTGCTCCACTGAAAATTTATCCTGATATTTCACATTTTATACAAATGACTGGCTCATCACACAATCATATTTACTTTGTCAGATAGAACTTATCTCTGTTCCAATGGTTCACTGATTCTCCTCAACATTACTGTCCATGAATGTGTGTGTGTGTGTAATGTCCACAGCAGTTCATCGAGTTATTTGACAGTTATTCTTCTTCCAAATGAAGAAAAAAGTGTTTACATTTGGCTGTAATAGCATATTCCGAGTAATTATGAAACAAGACAACAAGACAACCAGCAACCATACATAGAAAACATGAAATAATCAATTTAGCAAATTTCCCGACTGAATTTGATCACAATGTCTGCCTCCAAGTCATCCAACATTCTCTTAAAAGCATCTCAAGAGACCAAGTCATGGGGTTTCAAGTCTTTTTGTAAATCGTTCCAGTTGCTTGTTGGGGATCAATGTGTCCAACATGCTCTGCTAACGATTCCACGGTGAGACATGGCTGTGAATGTCTTTCCCGGTCATCGCCTGGTGAAGGCATCACCCCTTGTCACAGCTTTTCAGAAATACTCTTTATTTTACTCCCATATTGCAAAAAGACGTAAATGTACATTTAGAATGTCATATTTATAGGAGACAACATTTTACCGTGAGGCAGAGTGATTTGTAAGAAGTAATGTTCTGTTATCATTCGTCATTCCGTCTCATCCGCCAGCATTTAAGAATTCTATTTATATTATTTTTATTATTACATTTATATAATTTATATGTTTCTGTGGGTAAAAATGTCATAAATCATTCTAGTCTGTTAAATATCAGACTTGTTGTCTTCTGAACCCTGATCCAAGACAAACTTAGCTTTTCCATTCGAGCCTGTACTCCGTTGACATTCCTGGGAATAACAGTGTATCAAATCTTTTGTTCAAATTTCCTCATGACAAAAACAAACAATACCATGTTTTTTTTGTAAAAAAAAAGAAAAGTAAGAGCTATCCCTAGTGAGGGAATTATGAGCTATTAGTGTAAAATATGACAACTATAACATAGATCTCCATGAATTGATTCATGTGCTCCAAATCTGGACTAAATTGGACCAACGGTTAGGAACTGATGGCCCAAAAATGAGGGAGAGAAAAGCTTCTAGTGGCTGAAATATACAACTGACATTCAACTTCCAAAATCAATCCAGTTCTTCCTCGCAACAAGGTCTAATAATAACAAAAAAGACCTGTGTTTCACTGTTAAGGGACACATTTGTCATGTTTAAATGCAAATTTTTTTTTTCGTTATCCGTTAACATTAAGGAGGCCTGATAACCTTTAATTTATGACCATAACTGCCTACATTTATGTTTTCATGACATTGTATGCTGTGCTCAGTGGTTTGGAGATGGTTTTGAATATTTTACATACTACAGAACAAAACAGCAACGAAAAGGTTTTCTGTAAACAGCCACTAATATTTAATGTCTTTTTTGCTTTGAGTAATTTGTGTTATGTTGAAACTCAGCGTCTCATTGACAAACACTTTTTTAAGTTCAACTGACCAAATATATGTAAAGAGAAACAGTGTATTTGTACATTCTTGTTTATTGTTTGATTATGGTCGCGCCTGTATATGACTATTCCCACTATATGTTGAACGTAGGTTTCATCTCCAGCTGCCTCTGAGAGTTTGAGGAACAGGAGATCTATAAATCATCCGTTGAGTATGGTTGTGCCTTCTGAATGTACAATATAAAAAGTTTCCAAAGACTTAAAGACTTGGACTCTTACAGATTTTCCATTCTTGTGTGTTATTAATATTAAATGTGTTGGCAGTTACTGCCTATAAATCTATCATATAGACTCACTAGAATAAGAACACGTGGCAAATGCAGTTGGGTTTTTTTGGTCCTCCTAAACTGTAAATTCATCAGAATGTTAATGTTACGCTCAATTTTGAGACGGAGGGGGATATGCACATATGTTAATCTCAAAGCTAATTTAAAATCTTGGCAGCCAATGTGTCGTCCTTTGCTTTTTCAACTCAAACGGCTCCGGGAGGGTTGAACTCCCTTTGCTGGCAGACGACGGAGCTGCCTGGCTGCTCACCATGGCCAGTAAATCAGAAACAGTCTAAAATGTAAAGGCTAGAAAAATGTCCACCGAAAAAACATCCAGATGCGAAGGAGCAGATGCTTGTTTCTGAGATCCATCCAGATGTCGGAGATGCTCACCCAAAAAATGATCACTTTGACGTATTGGAGGTTTTTTTTGTTATGGTGCCAAACTGAGACGCAAAGTGATTTGAAGACACAAAAAAGACTTGAAGTATATCATCCCCATTAGGGAAATCTGAAATCCTTCTTCCTGAACCAAGACCTTGGATTAAGATGAAGGGAGGTATGGCATGATCAACTTTCATGGAGACACCGTCCTGAGGGCCCATCACCTACAGGGATATGCTTCAAACATCCAGGTGGAAGGCAGAGGAGAACTCGACTTCTCTGATCCGGACTGGTCCAGTTAGGGATCATAACAGCATCTCCAATGTAAAGTTTTATGCAACATTAAGCTTTCTTTATTCATGTAAATGATTAGTTTGGGCTGGGCTGCTGGCCCTTTTTTCACTTTAGCAGACTCCACTTGTACTATTAGCATTAGAGTAGGGTAACGGAAAAACACAGTGTGCATTCGGTGTCAGGGCTCTGTTTTGTTGTAGAAGTATTTTATGGGTTATAGGTTATTTCCTGTTTAATTTCGAAAGTTTACTCCTGTTTTAGCTTTTTCCTTCTCTGTGTATGTGCGTGTATGTGTGTGCGTGAAACTGTTGAATGTTCTCTAAAGTCTCTGTTACTGAGTTTATTTACGTCTGTGTCGTCGGTGTCCCTTCATTGCATGCTTTCCCTGCGATGCTCAGATTATTCAAGTCCGTTCTTGCTTCCTTTCTTCATCCGGTTCCCGGTTTGCTTTTATCACTTAGTAAGATAAGAGCATTTCCTTTTCTTTTTTTTTACTTTTTGTTGCCCTTTTCATCTATTAAATCATATTCACTGCATTCCTGCCTCCTTGTCTTTTCTGCATTTGGGTTCTACTTTTGACCTGCACATAATATAAAGAGAAACGTTGTGTTTTGAGAGCAGCCATAGCTACCATTTAAAATCCACAATGGTTTGAAAAGCTCTGATGGTAGGCTGCAAAGATTATAGAATAATCTAAATAAAGGGTTGGCATTTCATTCACTATCTCAAGATTCAGACATTTAGTGGGTAAAATGTATTTCCTTTCAAGCTCTTGAGTAATTATTCCATTTCACATTGAAACCCTGCTCCTGTCGACCATCTCCACTTCACACCATCACGTTAAATCATTTCTCTCGCACCATAATATCCTGTTGTGTTTAGTAAGCATTTATAATAAGACCACTTAAATGACTTTATTAGGTGAAGGCTGCACACGACAGACACATCTCTCTACAGACGGCGTGTCAACTCAACGCGTCTGTATTTTTCTCCATTCCCACAGTTATTATCTTTTAAAGCATATAATAACAATCAGTCATCGTTTTTATGCTACAATTCTTACCAGCCAGGAAACTGTGTTTGTCTTTTTCACTTTATCCCACTCCTTTATTACAGGGCTTGTTGTGAACTTGGCCGCTTGTGAAATATTCTCATTCTCTCACTTTGCTTTTCACCGAGCAAGAGTCTGTCACCATAGAGACGAAGAGCGCTGCTGGCCCTAAATGGCCACGTTTATACCAAAACACTACTTGGGTGAGTGTTTCTGTCACTTGTGTAGTTTTGGGTTTATAGTTTTTTTTTTATTTCCCAGGCTCATGTGGAGCCAAGCAGTGAGGGGGAATCCTGAATGCTACAAATACCAGCCTAAAAAGACTTTTGTGTTGGTGTTTATTATTATTACGAGTTTTATAGATGCTCTTCAGCTTTTAACCATCACCCATTCAGTGGGACTCATTTGAAGCAAATTCCAAACATGACATGGAACAAAGCTTCCAATCTGTATCACAGCATCTCCTCCAGTGTATCATTATATCCCCGAAAAAAATCAGGAAAATTGTTGAATCTTCATCGCCGCCGCCATCGTCATAGATGCTTCATGTTAACGCAATAACTCAAACTATTTCATGGATCATTTTCAAATATTAAAACTTCATAGATTTTAGTGAGAGGAAGAACTGGATTGATTTTGGCAAAGGTCATTTGAATATTTCTGCCAGCTTTATCTCAAATTTTGTTAAGCCTTCATTTCTCAGTCAATGGTCTGATTTACTCTGAGTAGTCTGATCTTATATACAGGTACATAATAATCTACACTAAACGTTCACATTTTACTCTGTAGGGGGAGCTTTTGTTTTCAGAAAAAAACTGTTTTTCGAACATAACTTCCTAATCGTTAATACAACTTAGATTTAATTGGGTGCATATGAATCGAATCGAGAAGATCTATCACATATATTTTATATTTTACATTTATAGTAAATATTTTACTCACTATTGCAAGCTTTTGTATGAAAAACAGAAAAAACATTATTTGCTGAAATTATTCATATTTCACTCAATAGTTTTTTTTGTACAAAACACGACTCTGGGCTCTTATCTTAGAGGATATTACTGACTTAATAGAAAAAGTTGAGTCAATATGACCAGTTTGAAATGATTAATGAGTCGCGTATAAATTGAGGGGTTTAATCAGGGGATTAGGGATATACTCTTGCTGTCAGGGTCGACAGCGTAGGCCTCGTTGAAGTGATATTTCCAATGCTTTCACAGTCATTTTAACTTTATAAGTGTGTTTGTGTCCATTTTATTGCGGAAAAGAGAAGAAATATGTCAAGCACAGGTTACTGATTACTGCTAATGGGCTTAAAATATTCACAAGGCCACCACTGGCGTAATGTCTGCTTTCTATTTTGCAATAAGGATTTATCAGACAGAGCATTGCACTACTCTCACCTCAAAGATGAAAAATAATGGTTACAGCTGGCAGTTTAGCAAAGCCTGTGTTTGTGAGAGGGTTTTTGTGTGTGTGTGTGTGTGTGTGTGTGTGTGTGTGTGTGTGTGTGTGTGTGTGTGTGTGTGTGTGTGTGTGTGTGTGTGTCTGACGCAGAGGAAAGGTTGTAAACAGGGAAAATACGGACGGGAATCCTCACAGTTCCATTATCATATGAATTGATGTAACACACAGCCATACTTTGACTGGTCCCATTCAGTTCCCACAGCACGGTTGGCCCGGAACCCGATTGTAATTCTGTCACGACCATCACGGGTGCCTCCGCTCTGTGTTTGTTTGTGTGTCTGTGTGTGCAGCGACTGTTTTGTCCATCATGTTTGAGACAACTCCAGAGATAGGAATGATATAAGTCCCCTCTCAGCTCCAGCACCTGGTGAAATACTTAAGATTGTGGGAGTGGGAGGTGCGTTCACAGCGGTGCTCTCAGCACTGTGAAAGCTTCTGTTGGTTTGTTGTTTTGTTTTAAAGGATGACACGCATATGACAACAACTGTAATTTGTACAGAAGTGAATAACAATGTGCCATTTTACTATATGAAACAGGTCATGTTTTGATTAGCATTTCAAATTTTCAAAATTGGGAAGGAATGTTAATTTAAAAAGATAAATTCTATCTTTGTGGAATTTCGCTGAAAAATGCCCCTCACTGAGTCATTCCTGATAGCTGGGAACTCCGTCATACGCCATGTGGCTTCATGGTATAGCATGCCGCGGGTCAGAGTCAATCACAGCCTCTCTCTCTGGTGAATCAGGCCACATCAAGGCTCTCCTTCCACTGACTCCTTCAATGAAACATCATTTTCGCTCGTTATGGTGAGGTAGCGTTAGCTGTCTAGATGACCACAAACTACATGCCGGGTCATACTCGGTATATGAAAACATGGCAAGGAATTTTTCCCAGAGCTGGTGACTTTGAGGTTTGCACAGCTGTCTTGTTAGAATATATTAACCATACAGCTTTGGGAAAAGGGGGCTTATTATGGGAATGACACCGCTTTTTTTCCACAAGCAGCTGATATGCTGGAGGAACATCTGATATATGACCAGCTTTTGCAGGGGTATATTAAGTCTGTGTTTCTTTAACTCTATTTATCACTGTACTTTTTAGCATTGCATCCGCTCCATTATAATAGTGGAAAACTGCGTTCACTCAGATACACGCATACTTCTTTAACTTGCTTAAACAAGTTGTCCATGAATACATCACCAGAGGTCACATCTGTTATCCAAACCACACCCTGTGCCTCCGCGCCTTCGATCCAACCTGTCCAGACCTGAAGTTAAATCCAATAATAGCTTTTTTACATCAACAAAAGATCCTCCTCCATTCAAACTCGGACACATCATTTCAGTTTAAAGGTGTCATTGAGCCACGTTAATCATTCTTTAAATATTGCTTTCCTGCCATTTGTAATACACAGCATTTGTGGTATTTAAGGCTGTTCTAAGTAGTCCGTGAAAATACCCTTACAAAAAAGTTTAGCTCAGGTTAATTTTTTAATACTAAAGCAAAGTTCAAGTATGAATTCCAAATACACATTTATGTTATAAGTATACTAAAATTGATGCACTAACAGTGTACTTTCAAGGGCAGAATTTCTAATACTTCTTGGGACTAAATTGGCCCACTTTCAGATTAGAAAAGGTATACAACTGATTATACTTCAAGAATAAAAGTAGTCAACTTTGAGAACACATCTAGTTTACGTCTGAATTCAATTTGTTCTGAAACTATAATAATAATGTATCTCTTATTAATCACATTTTGTCTGGGTTTGAACTGTCGACCTTCTGGTAGGGAGAAGACCCCTCTGCCCCCTGACCTGGACCCATCCTGTTGTTTAAGTGACCTCAAAGGTGGTATTCACACTCTTCTAGGCCACTTTTCAGTTTACTGGTAGTATATCTTGAAGTGCACTAGTACTAACATTAGTACTACTACTTCTACAAGTCAATTTATCTATAGACTGTAAGTTTAATAGTTAAAAAAAAAAGAAGTGAAGAAGTGAAGTTAAATGTTTATCTCTGTTAAGTATATGAAAGTATACTGCATGTGTACTCTTGGTTTTTTAGTTTAAAAGGAGTATACTTATATGACAGTAGAATAAACAGCTTGTTTGTAAGGCTAGGTTGACTTGGAGCATGACATTTAAGGGAGAGAAAAGGACAAGCACAGTAAATGAGTTGCATAGTGGGAAGAATGCCAGACAATACAGATGTGCAGTGAATTTACTGCTTAGAGGCCCAGTACAGCATAAATACGCTCTCCTGGTCTTTTCAAAAGTGTTATGTGTGAGTTTGCATGTTGAGTGATGGATGAATGAGGACTCTAGCATGCCAGCGCACGCAAACTAACATATAGACGTCCTCATGTGTCAACTTTTGCTAGGAAAATACTCAGTTATGTCGGCAGCATTTAAGTCGTTAATCCTTTTGTCTGGAAATGGTCCGAAAATGTTCTTAAGGACTTTATTCTGAACAACGTCCTCTGGATGTCTGTAGCTTCATGAAGGGACAGTTAGCTTGAGAAATGGATTTTAGGTTATTGGTCTCCTCTACATTTTGATAATTTGCTTATTTTACCTTTTTAAGAGAAGAAAAGATAAGATATACCTTTATTGGTCGCACAAAGGAGAACTTTTGTAGTTGTAGTTTAAGATTGAATACTAGCTTGAACAGTGTTCCTTTTAGGAACGGTGTGTCTGTGTGTAAGTGTTTTGTTCTCACTCACATGCCAAGCAACTCAACATGGAAATTAGCTAGTACGTAATGCTGGAGCAGATAATTGTTCCTCTTTGTTGAAACTAATGTGTTTATTTTTGGCCCCTGACATAAATAAATGTAATAAAAACTAAAATAAACTGAGGTCAAGCTCGTAGATTAACGGGTTGCCTGCCTAGAGAATCAGAAATCAGTACCCATGATGACTCTGCTGCTCTTTTGCTCTTGGAAAATCCATATTTACAGCAAAGATGCCGCCGAGGTCACGACTTGGTTTAAACTGTTTGACCTCTCTGAAAGCTGGTTTCTTCTATGCCCTGGTAATAATACTCCGGCTCATCTTCTCCCGCTTTGTCATTATCTCTTCAAGACATACAAACAAAACTTAAAGCTACCAAAAACCATACTTTTATCAAAGCCATTTCCTCCTCCTCCTTCTCCCTTTCATTTCTCTTCTACTGACATCTGTTGAACCCTTCATTCCTTTTGCTGCCCTTTTGAAACCTCTGCATTTCTCCTCGTATGTTTCTACAGTTTGAAATCAACAGGGTAAGTCTTAGTGACTCTCCTATCAAGCAATTCCAATATTTCTCCTGTAGTCTGCCTGACGAAGGCCAGAAATATCCTTTGAAGACAAACGTGCTCTCCTGCAGTGACCAGTCGGTGGCCAGAAGGTCAAACTGACTCCCCATTCCATAACATGGGGTCTGCTTTCCATCATCTGCAGAAGATTGAAGGATTCAGATGGATTTTCCTGCTTCCACAATCCCATTATTGTAAAATGTACCAAGTGATGATCTCACTGTTTTTAGATTTTTCCAATTATTACATCCTGCTCCTGGACTCTTTGTCCTCTTTTCCTCTGCACCTTTGCACATTGAGCTTCTTTTGGTCCGTTGAGGGATTATTTAAACCCCAAACAAATACTAGGTCATTATTCTGTACAGAAAACTGCAAAATGGTGTTATCCATCTAGAAGAGGAGGAGTCTTCCTCAGGCCAAGATGGACCATGTCGACACACTGGGGGAGACTGTGTGTGTGGTCTGCCCTTTGCCTTTGCTGGGAAAGACAGTCTGTTTGAGAGAGGAAAAGCTAGACAGGATAAAACCTGCAGTTCTGCTATCTGATCCTCTTTTCTCTTTCCTTTTCTCACTGGCTGAGGGTCGGCTGAGAGCTATTTTTTTTCCATTCAAAACTCATCCAGCTAATATTCTTTACATTTCATCAAAATCTGAGGTTTAATGAAGAAACAAGATTGAAGATCGAAGTAAACAATTTGAATATAACGTGACAGCTTCAACCACTGCGGTTTTCACTGTTGTGTACAGCCAATCTTAGAAAATAAACAAGGAAGAAATCCTGATAAACAGCAGAAAGATCTGGTTTTTCGTGTCATTGCAACTTGGGACTGTGCAGTCAGTATGACGCAAATCTGGGGGCTTACTGTATGGAAATGTATTCATAATAAGTATTAAAAGCAGACCTAATTCTGCATTCACTTAGGAATTGAGATTACGAAAGAGGCATTCATTATTCTTGCATGAAATATCATTAGAAGCTTTTTGTGACCTAAAGGGATTAACAGGAAACAGATAGACGATGAGTCTTGCTCATGGAGAAACCTAAATGCAGAAGATAGCAAATTACCTTCCTGCAACTGTATGAAACAGTGTCTATAAACACTTTGCCAAACCAACACCTTTCCGTCACCATTGTCAGAGGGGATCTGGTTCTGGGTGTGGTTACAAAAAGCCCGCCTTCCCCTCTCCCTCTGATTAGAAACATCTTTGCCATATCCGATCCACAAAGCACAAAGTAATGGATTTAAAGAAACTTTGCAGAATTGTAAGAGTTTCGGGACAAAGCGTAGTAGTAGTAGAGCAGTAAAATTTAGATATTTCTTTTGAAGCATGTAGTCAAATATCCCTTTGAGCTTAAGCACAACAGGCTTCGTGTCACGGGCCCTTGAGAAAACCCTGAACCTGAAATTGGGCCACAGATTTTCCTGTTGCCTCAGGGTTGGATTAAATGCAGCAAACACATTTCACTTTATTATACCACTTGTATAATAGAATGTGAAAAATAAAGGATTTGTCTTCTTAATCTCAACTGTTCTACTAAGTAAATGCTATAATGCTAGTATGCCATAATAAACATTACTTTATGGCATAACAAGTTTGAATCTGGAATAGATAATGTTAAAAGGGACGTTGCAGCGGTTCTAAAGCCACTGGAGGAGAAGGTCGTGACACATACTGGTCCTATTCTAGACCTGGAACAGTTCAGGCTAACAGACATGACATGATAACAGGCTGCCGTGCCACCAAGCTAATACTGATCCAATGTCTGCCAAAGTTAAGTCCCTTCCAGAGAATGGTTTGGAGGGGCTTCACCCCACAGAATTTTTGGCACAACTTTTACCGGTGCTGGATCGGTCTCATTGCACCATATAGTATAAACCGCCAAGTCCATTCGTCTACAGAGTCAACCTTTTTCAGAACAGTTACCAGATCCTGCGCTGTGCCGAAGACGATTCTACCCTGATGTTTAACAAATACAGACAGACGGACCCTGGCAGTGACCTATGCACGAGCATTCTCCTTATGTTCTCCGTGGTAACCGTCTCTTCTTCGCCCTCCATTTACACAAGCTTGAAAAGTCTAATAAATTCCTCTTCATACGTGAAATAGCCTAGATGGCAACCACTGAGAGTCAGAAGTGTCCAGTGTTCCACGCTCACACTTTGGGTCAAGTTTTCTATCTTGGTACTGATTCTTAAATGCATTTGGATATAGTCGGTACTGTGAATACACTTATCCACTCATTTGTTGAGAGTAAGTAAGGAAGTATACCATTTGAGACACAGCATTAGTTTAGTTATCAACCATAACCTCAATCTTTCGCCGTAATGAGGATTTGATGTCAAGAAAAGCAATATTAAGCAGAATGATACAATTTCAATGTCTCAATTTCATTCTGGTGATAATAATAAGGACCAAGAACGAGGGCCTTCAAGATCTGAACATAGGTCTTCAAGATCTCTTTCTCCAGTCAAGTCCATTAGTTACCATATTACCCATTAATAACCACAATCAAGACGTCGGGTTCAAAGGTTACCTTTTAAAACTTGCTTATATGAACAATTAAGACAAAGCATTGTGTATGTGTGCTGTTTTTTCAAGAGACTGACTGACTGAGAATTAGTGACAGGCAGTGTGAGGGCAGTGTGAAAGAGTGAAATAGAGTTTTTGAGCAGCATTCTCTGTTCAGCTCCACATCGGACCTATCATTACCAGATGTCCCAGTAAGGGAGGCTGCCAGCCGAATCCCAGATTTTGTCTCAAACTCCAACTCCCTGCCTCCTTCTCTTCTCCTTCCTTCCCTCTTTTCGCTTTTCGCTCCCTCTCCATTTTCCTGCTCACTCACCATTTTTTCCCTTCCTCTGTTCTCCACTTCCAGCTGTTTTTGGAGCAGGCAGCTAGTTCTCAACCAATTGTTTGAGTCCTGAGAAGAGCTCAGCAGTGGGACCCCTCCCTCCCAGTCTCTCTCTCCTCTCTTCTGTCTCTCGTCTTCTCTCTCCTCCCCTTGTTGTGACAGAGCACACCTGCTTGATCTTGGCTACACGCGCTCCGATTCCAATTACCCATTTTCACAGTCTCATCACCCCCACTCGACTGGATTTTGGGGAGTCAAGCTCATCTCTGCTCTATTTGCCTTGCTTCTACTGAGAACAGGTAGGTTTGTCCTTTGACTCTGAGAGGGGAGAAAAGTACGGGTAGTTGTGGGTGAGGCTGGGGAAGGTATATAGAAGTAGTAACACATTTTTTAAAGGGCTATTATTAATAATTTGATAATGACTTAGGCTTGGTTGTATTTTGTTTTGTTTTTTGCATAAATGACTAACTCTGTTCTAATGATACAATTTATACAGAGAAGTTACCTTTTTTTTAAGTCACCTTTATGTGTGTCTTCCGTTTACATTTACTCTTTCATACATTCATGTTTGTCATGTTTATTGTAAATATGTTGCCAGGTCTTGTTCCCACAGCTCTCTTGGCATTGTGATGAGAGACCTTAATCATTTCCAGTCCAATCTGCATGTAGCTGAGGGACGGATGGGGGAAGGGGGTGTGGTAGTGCAGTTGATGCTGGTACCTCACTGCTCTTCCATAAAAACTTATTCAAATGGACATATATTAATCTCCAAACTATCCAACACTGAGTTGTCCAGTTCATAATTTCATTTTGTACTTCTTTAAGGTGTTGTTTTCCGCAAATGACCATGTGCCTGGACCCTTGTTTGTTGACCGATTGATCAGTTGTAAGCCCCATGAAGATGCATTCCTCTAGTTAGTTTTGTGAAGTCTTTTAATTGTATACAAGGTAAACAATCAAAAGTGTAATGTCATCATGAAGACAAGGTGTTTCTGAGGGGAAAGAAACTTTCTCTAATGAGATTGCTTCTCCTTTCAACATTTGTTGTCAGTTTCAAAATTCATGATTTAGTGCATTAATTATCTCCCACACTCTCTTTGTTTTCTTTTTCTCCCTGTTTTTTTTTTTTTTTAACTTTGTTTTTCCCTGTGGCATTTGAGTAGACTGCAAGCTAATAAGGGTAAAACAAAAATGTTGCCATGTGTTGATTCAACCAAATATTGCTTGTCAGGACTTTTATTAGGAGAGGTTTCTTCCGTTACTTCTCACATCTTCCATTACAGCAAGTCATTCGAGACTGCAACTTGAAGGATTTGAACCCAATCCCATATCTGTCTGCTGTACAGCTCTGTTTCTTCTCATGAACCTGTTCTGTCCACCGTGGTCTTTGCTACTGTGTTTTCACAGGAGCAGAACACGATCCAAAATGCTAGGGGCAATTCAAAGTGAGAGGCTTTGAAGAGGAGAAGGAAAAAAGCTGTACCTGCCAACACACAGTCCCATTAATCCCATAATGGTAAAGCTTCCTCTATCAAAGAGAGGTCTGCAGGCTTCCAAGCAAGCCACCACACAAGTCTCAGCTAACTCATTACATCCTTTTCGCCAGCAGGGAAAAAAACTAATAAGGCTCAGCTGCGTGGAATTGCATTGAAAGAACCAGAGTGAAACTGAGCAAGGGCAATCTACAGAAAACAGAGTGAAATGTGGGAGTTATTATTGGAATACAGACTAAATGTGCCAGAAAGGCTTTTCTAAATAATAGTTTAGACTTTTGAGGTAAGCTGAGCTGATGTTTAACATTTAAAACAGAAATAAGTGAAGTGGAGGTTTGGAGCAGACAAGGCCCAGATTTGCACTCAGGGGGTGCATTTTTTCCATCTGGACATCAGCTCTCAGGGTCAAAATGAGTAAAAGAACAATGGAACTGAAGGGAATTGGGCCATGAAGGATTTTCCCCTTTCGCTCAGTGGAATACCAGAAAGTTCCACATGTCAGGTTTTCTTGCCAAAGTTTTAAGAGGTAGATATAGAAAGAAAATACCATAATCTGTTTGAGAGAAGCTGGGAAAGGAAGGAAAGAGTACAAAGCAGATGAAAAGCAATGACAGGGAGGGAAGTTTGGGCAGTTTATCCACGTCTCTGCAGCGCAGACTTTGATAATGGGACTGAGGTTGATGGCAGGCCGACAACTCTTCTCATGGTACAGCAGAATTGTGGCCTAACCACTCACTGGCAGTTTTGCACTATGGTTCTATAAAACAGGCATGCTTTATAGACCCTGGAGTGATCTTTCAGCAATATCCACGACTTTGCCCGGAGAAATTGCATTGATTGTAGTTGACAAGGAGGAGAAGCCAAAAAACCTTCCATGCAGACATACATGGGAGTCTGGGCAGCTATTTTCCAAACAAGATGGATTTGGTCTAATAAAATAACATTTTGGCTCTGAAATTGTTTGTTGGCTTTGCCTTCGCATATTTTCATGATCGCATGCACAAAATCCCCCAATATATAAGAAATTTGTTGACAGCTACCAATTCCTCCGATTTCCTTTAAAATAAAAGTTTTTGTTTTTTTTACTTAAGCATTATTCTCTATCATGCTCATGCATCTTGGTATATATGCGTATACAATCATGTGGGAGGAGAGCTCACTTTAATTTACTCATGGGTTAAAAGGGCCACACGTGTTTTAAACGTCCTGTGGCCTTGTAAATACCTTCCAGTGATTCATTGCTGACAGACGCTCTGCAGAGGCAGACGTGGGCCTGTGGAGAGTTAGAGGGAGGGGGGCAGGTAGTGGACAGGGGCTGTTGGCGGTTGGTGTCTGTTTTTTTATTGTTTCGATCACTTCAGCGTGATTTGATCTGACGCCCATGGTGTTTAACAGTCAAGTCCCGTTGTGAAGGATTTGTTAAGTATGCTTGATATGGTAATCGTTCTACGCGATCTCATTGATTTTCTGACATTGAGACTTTCAGTGAAATCCAGTGACAAAGAGGAGAAAGTGACAAAGAAGGGGAGGAAAAAAATCACTCTACTCCCTCATGCAAGCCCTGCTTCCTGTCTGGGAATCATTAGTAATGCTGGGGCCAGATTTGGGGGAGAGTGGAGGGAGGGTTAAAAGAAGAAGAGAGACATAAGACAAAAGAGACACAGATGGAATTGACAAGGATGCCACAGCCACAGGAAATGTCAGCTTCCGCCCTTTTTCTCAGTGAGGGGTGATGAGTTGCAGGTTTAAAAAACATGAAAGGGGAGTGGGTTAATATATAATTTACCACATGTCCTCTTCAGCGATTTGGTATATTGTAAATCTTTTGAAAATACTGACCAAGCTTCATCGAAGGATTGTTGTTCAAAAATAAAATTACTAACAAAGAACATCCCCAAATATAAACTTTCACAAAAGTCACCAAAAACTCCAACTTTACTTCACCAGATTTTTTCTTGAAGGGAATTAGTGTCAGTCCTCTTCTTGGGAGTGAAGTTCCATTTTCATCTTGTAAGCTGGCTTTGAGCCAACCCTAGACGTGTCATTGGCCGCGTTCCCTGAAGGAAGCCATGCTTAACTGACTCATTATTAAAATTCCAGCTAGGGCAAGCAATATTTGATGCCAGAATTTTTTTATCCTCAAAATCCAAATATTAAAACCACAATTTCAAAAGGAATCTTATTAGATCATAGGGTGAAGACTGACCGTTTTTTCTCCACCTGTTTTCTAACAACTATTTAAAAATTCAAACCAACCGAAAAAGGTGTGTCAGTCCTTTAAGCAGTGTGACAGTATTTTGGAAAATGGTCATAAACTGTCTGATCATACGTTCTAAAATTCAGGGCAAATTGAAACCGTTTCTACCATCAAGGTTTAATTTGCAGCTCAGTGTGATCCTCTGGATTCCTCTTGGAAGTGAAAATGATAAGGGGGATACGTTTTATCCCGTAATCTTTAGTTGCATCTCCTTTAGGGAGATTGGAAATGCTGATGCTTATAATGTAGAGCTTGCTCGGGCAAGTCAAGGTTCCGGCATGCTCTGACAGTCCTCAAACACACACACACACACACACATACACAAACACATACATACACACACACACACACCTGTGTTGTGTGTGTGTTCAGGTGTGTGTGAGTCTCTATGGAGTTGGGGGAAACTTACAGCACGCCAACCTGCACAGCCTGTGGACACATTTGAGCACTAATCAAGAACCTAAGCCTGGGGCTCAATAAGTTGTTTCATGCATCATGTGCTGATGACAATCCCAGTGAGAAAGCCAAAAGAAAGCCTTGAATATGAATTATTGGAATGTCCCATTGTACAGCCCTCCAAATTCCTGCAACTTAATTATATTAGTATCAGTTCATCTAGTTTATTCTGCAGCTGCTATGGTTCGTAATGTCCTTCTCATCTTTTTGGTTGAGCACATCTTGAATCACTGGCAATCAATGAGAAAAGTTAAGCTAAACTTATTAATATTGACTATTTTCCATGAAATACAAAATTACATGATGAAATAATTGTATAAGTCTGATATTTTTACTGTTTAAAAACATGCATGACCAAACTAACTGTCATCTTATGGTAAGTTTAGAGCGTTAAGATAATAAATAAATAAAATAGCTTTAAAGTAGCTGTAGCTCATAAAGCTTAGTTTGAATCGCACTCTTGATGCCTCCTTTTACATTTTTTTGGCTCCCCTGATTTAATGTTTCCGGGTAAAAGTTGATATATTTATTGCAGAACACAAGGAGGGCCTTCTGAAATCTTGCACCAATCCACATATGCATGCGTATCTGTTTATGTGCTTGTGGCCATGGGTGAAAGCAGGGAGATACGGGTCAGTAATCAGCAGGGCAACCTGTCATTTTTTCTTTTTTTCTTCGTTGCTGTCAGAGATCATTCTGGATGTCTCAGCCTGCACTAAGTGTCAGATGTTTGGAGTTCAGGACACTGGTACATATCTGAAAAGTGATTAACCAGCTTTGGAGAATTTGGGATTTGGGTACTAACCTAACTGGCACCAGTATAAGATAAAACATCAAAAGCATCTACAAGCAGTATTTTAGTCAGGATTGCTCTCTGACTGAAATCCAACTTGCAGACTGCAGTAGCCATATCTGGAGACAAGATTTTGTTGGATTGAGATTAGAGTTGCACTTAGATAAAAGAGCCTGACCTAGCCAAGATTACTCAGTCTGGAAGACTGGAACAACGTGTTCCACGGATGTGCTGTATGTTCAGACCAGAACTCTTTGTTTCAACGTCTTCCACCAGAGAACGTAAGCCGGAGATGAAACGGAAAACAGCTTGTATGGAAAACTGCATCGAGACATTAAACACTCCAGACACTAAACGCCTATGTATGAAATCACCCTTTGAGTGATTTTTACGTTTTTCCAATTGATAGCAACAGAACAGTTTAACACAGTATGGAAATGAACCACAGCTGTCACGTCCAACTCAATTCCCTATTTATCGAAGGCACTTTGGAACCTACTCACACTGTATTTTAAACTTCTGGACTGAAGCTGTCAAAAGGTGACTGTCTTGCGGACAGGTATTATTGCTACCACGATCCGGGTGACCGGACCTAACCCGGATTTACCCTACATCATACACATCATGCATTAACAGTAAATACTCATCCAGAATTACTTTTAGCCCGGGCCAGCTTATGGTTTGGGGTCAGTTTCATCATCCTGGTCAGGATGTCCAGGTCAAGGTCCAGTACAGAGAAGTTTCACCCAAATGATTTGTTAGCATATGTGGCTCAAATTCACCCTTTAATTATTGTGGCACCAAGAGGGTAGGAACAACTTTTGGCCATGCACATGACAAGGAGATTGCTGGGTCTATGAAAGCCTGCATGCGTGTATGTGTCTCCTGTGTTTGCCGTATAAAAGGTCAGGGAGTTTTGTGTATCTCCAAACTGGTTGAGTTTCAGAGGGAGCGTATATGTGTCAGTTGGGTTGTGGTTGGGTTTTAGAAATAGGCTCCTGCATAAGGCGGCAGGATTCCCCCAATGTCTCAACAAGTCTACACTATATGCATGGCCTTTCAATGTATTCATGATGCACACTTTTTATTTAAGTTATTTAACTGTCAACATCTTGTCGAAACTCGCAAATTCATCAACGCGGTATAGAGTGGCACCAATCAAATTTAACTTGATGAATTTTGCGTCTAGATTGTAAAAACTTCTTTTAAAAAGTTGCAGATATAGGTGTAAAATGTGACCTTGAGTAGTTTAAACATGTCTAGTCACTTGTAATTTCTAAAAGCAATGTGACAGGTAGTCAGCAGACTGAACAACTATGCTAAAGCTTAAATGACTACAAGTATTGGATAGACAAAATTGTGATAATATTTAGCTTTCCTATAAAGGATAAACTGTTAAAATAGGTACTGATATATGTTAATGAAAGTGACATCACTGCCACCACACTGTCCCATGTGATGGAAGTCAAAAGCAAGTAACAGCTGGGTATAACAGACGCGGTTGAGCATGAATTTGAAACAATGGTTTTAATACATGACTAAAATTTTGGCTGAGGTTTGAATCGGTATATGACCAAGTTTTGATATGAAGACAGGACTCACACCTTGCTAGACCTGCATTATCTGCAAACTGGATGTTATGAAGATCCAACCAAAAGAAGGAAGTTAAGAAAATATTAGTTCCACACCTTGGGTCGGTTTGCCGATGGCTATTCGAGAATATTTAAACAGTTAAAGGACTATTAATATATCAAAAGCGGACATAATCTCAACATAGATGGATAATCCCAATTGTGTTTGTTGAAAATGAAAGTGAACATTTTGTCCTCAAAGTTGACGTGTTGAAGGCAAGCCAAATGGGCAAGCGTAAGGATCCGACCAAAACTGCATGTCTTGTTGGTGGTCTCCAGTTTTCCAGTTTTTAGTAATCCTACCAATCAGATATAGATAAGAACAATTAGTAAACCGGCCATATTTTTAGGATACCCCATAGGCTGTCTGTCCTGATATTGTTCAATTTTCTGATTGGGGCTCACGCAATGGCCTCCATCCTGTGACCCCCTGACTAAAACTGACCAGTCAAATATTTGACCAGCCCCACTAAATTGTAACATCCCTGTGTTTAACCTTCTAGCACTTCACCTTTCACCTTTGCCCTTTAGCTTTTTGGACTTCAATCAATGTCTCTTGTTCTGTCTTTCTCACACTTGGTCCTTCCATCTGCCTCTGATTAACTGCCATGCCGAAAATCCATTGTCTGCCTCCTTTCTTTTAGTGTACGACTGTAAATGAAAACTAATTAAACTGTATTTAGCCCAATTTTTAGACTATTTTCAGAGTGCATGCACCCAAACGTTTGAACTGTGTCCGCTCATCCTCCAGGCTTCCTGCCAGCAGCACCATGAGGTCAGCCTGTCTCTCTTTGCTCCTGGTAACCGCCTGCTGGGCTTTGCCCTTCCGCCAGTCCGGATTCCTAGACTTCATGATGGAGGATGAAGCGGGCTCAGGAGTCCCTGATGATATTCCAGCGAGATCCAGTCCTCACGCTCCCGGACCCATGTGCCCATTCAGATGCCAGTGCCACCTGCGTGTGATCCAGTGCTCTGACCTCGGTAAGACAAGACCCAAGACCTCTGCACCCTCAAAAATCACCAACACACATCCATCAATAAAGTAAACGAATAGCATTAATAGTTAATAAAGACATCTAAATGCGGCCCAGAATTACATAAATGTTAAATATAAACATTGTAGTATTAAATACCAACTTAGAAGATGTGAAACTCTATTACCGAAGAAATTACAAATGACCACTTTGTAGAACTAAATTACAAACGTCAAAACAATCTAGTGGATGTTTACCAGCCCCAAAACAAATTTAATAGCTGCAAGTCAAACAGAAAGATTACTAAACAAAAAAAATGATATATGCAGACTTTTTCTGTGAATCACACAGGTGTGCACTATTTTGGTGAAGTTATTTTGGTAAAGTTGCAAAAACAATGAGACAAATTCAGATTTCCCAGATAAAGAACCTTTAAGTGAAATGCTGTCTGTAGTGCGGCAGTAATATAGACACAATTACGGTCTCATTTTCATTTAAAATATTAGTCAAATTTTTATTAGTTTGATTAATCCATTCAACAATATATGAGCCCATGAAAGTTCCTTAGGGACAACAAATGTCAAGTTCAGTCACAAGCTTCCGTCCTGTCCAGCTAATGTTAGCTTCTCAAACGTCATTGGCACAAATACTTCCCAAGGAGGAAGGGGCTTGTACCTAAAAAGGATATTGTGACTGTCATTGAAGAAAAAAAACATTTTACCTAAAAATGCACGTTAGCCTATTAAACATATTGAACGTCAACTGGGAATAAAGAGCATATACAATAATTCATCATTTATTAATTGAAATCAAGATGAAAGTTTTAAATCATGGTAGAACTGATTTAGTCATTTTACCCAACCATATTATATGTAAACCACATTACCTAAAAAAGTTCAGTGACTTCATTTGAATTATAATGTCCAGACTACGTGTTACACTTCACCTCCATTTTCTCGGTCTACTCTTCCATTTGGTGTTCTGCTTTGGATTCCAAGGAAGTGAGCTCATTTTGATTGGGTCAGATGCCGAGTTGAGACGGGTGTTTGCACTAGTTTTACTGTCTTTTTACTTTGTTGAGTGACATTAATGGTTTTTTAAGAGCAGAAAAAAAGCACTCACTTTACAAGCCGTCTCCAACACCCACCCAAACCCACAGGGTCATTCCAGGGCTTTATTAAATTACGCATTTTTGTGAAGTCCCCCAAGGAACATGACACCGACGTTTATATTTTAAATACTCACAGATGCTGCGAGCTGTATTTCACTTCCTGTGAAGATAACGCTATTTGCCTGTTCAGTGTTGTTTTTTAAAGAGCGGTGAAGATTAAAGGTCAGGATATCCAGCTGAAGTTTATCAATAGTTTTTTTCTCAGTGTAAAGCTCATTCACCAAAATTGAAGGACCACAATTACTTTGTCAGCATTAAAATTCATCATAGTCATAACAATTTACTCAATTGTCATTTTAGCTGTTTGGAGAAAATCCTCTCTGTTTGTCTAATCTGATGTATAGCGTATACAAAAGCTTGAGTCATCTCACAACTTTATCATAGAAAAGTCCCTCAAGTCAATTACTCTTGAATGATTCATAAAAGCGCTTTGATTGTTTTTTGGCTGGGGTTTATTTGGAAAGGAAGTTTCAAGGAGACAGCTGAAGGGAGGAGGGAGGGACAGACAGACAAAGGATAAACTATCTGGAGTGGACCTTCATAACCACATAGTAACCACTTTGGTTAAGTCAACTCGAGAGAGGCAGAGTACAGTTTGTCGATATAAAGAGTTTATTAAATCAAGAAAATAAGTGAAGAAAAAGACAATATACAGACAGAAAGGCACCTCAGAGTATGACTCAGTGAAACTCATAGGAGCCATATAAAGGCAGTCAGGACTACAGACAGAAAGTGAAGGCAACAGACAGGAAGTGAAGGCTACAGACAGCACGGTAGCACTACAAACAGCATATTGGAGCTACAGACAGGATGTTAGGGCTACAGGCAGGCTAGTGACTAAATGTCTTGTCTGTAGCTTTGACTTGTTAACTTCAACAGACAATCTGTAGTAAGACAGGACAGACAAGTCAGACAGGAAGTCAGGGCTACAGATATGGAGCCCTGACTTCTGAGATGTGACTGCAGACAGGCAGTCAGAGCTACAGACAGGCAGTGAGGGCTAGAGACAGGAAATAAGAGCGACAGACAGGCAGTCAGAGCTACAGATAGGGAGTCAGAGCTACAGACAGTTGAAGAGAGTAAGGCCTGTTCCATTACATCAGCCCTTCAGTCGGGGCCCCTCTCAGCAGCAGCATGTTCCCCTAGAAATGCAGCTCCACGGCTGGATTCTCAACTCCTGAGTCAGCACCGTTGGTCCCAAACCCCCATCTGTTCCCCAGGCCTGCTGGCCTGCATGCAAACACACGCATTTACCCACGATTAAAAGTTATATGTTTGTAGTGGGACACACACAGGCCAAAGGAAAGACGTTTGCTCACGATTCCAAAGCACCATTTTCATTTTTGGTGATGTGGGGTGTGTCACTAAACATTTAGGAGATATATTTTAGTACAGGGTCCAAATGAGTTTTGATTTTGGATGAGCAGATCCTCTTTCTATAATAGCTGGCAAATATAGTGATACACAGCAGACATTAGTTTGGTTTTTAAGGTACAATGCGTAGCTTGTCTGATGATATTGATATAATATTTATATAACTAGCAGTGGCTGTCTAAGGTGCTGTCAAAGGTTGGCAGGAATGCACATTTCATCCATTCACACTCCCTAAAGGCTCAACAACAGCAGACTTACAGACTTAATCCCATGAGGCAATAAGACCTTTGCTGACAAAGCAAAATCAACTTGACCTGCCAAGTCACAGCTGAAGACAAAGAGAGGGCGTTACATAAACAAAGGTATTAATGCTTGGAGTGCTGACCAAGAGTCCAGTTCAGTCCAAAACAATCACATGCATTCCAATCACTAAAATCCAGAGACTGTAAAAGAGCGATTCTATTCAGTGGGGAACATCCACCCGTGTCCCTTACTTGTACCTAACTTAAGTATTCCCTTTTTATTTAACAATATACCTTAAATCCACAATGTTTCTATTTATCAGTTACTGAGATGGCAATTGTTTAAGATGGATAAATTTGCAGTAATACTGCATAAGTTATCTTAAATCTAAAAAAAAAAAAAAAATAATCGAAAAGAGTTGATTGCCTCTGACAACAGTGTTCATAAAATGATACTGCTTATTAAGCTAATTGAGTATTTACTGCTGTCTTGGATTAGATTGAAAAGGTTGAGAGCTGATTACTGGGCTGTTTTTCTGAGCTCATGAGAAGCTGTCTTCTCATAGAAGAGATATATGGTTCTCTCAGGGCCAGAGCTGTGGTGCAGTGGTTAGCACTGCCCCCTTACAGGAGGTCGACTCTCCTGGTGTCTGTGTGGGTTCCTTGCAGGTTCTCCGGCTTCCTCCCACAGCTCAAAAACATGCAATGTCGGTGTAATGGTGACTCCAAACTGTCCATGGGTGTGATTTTGAGCATGAATGGATGTTTGTCTCTCTGTATGTCGACCCTGATGAACTAACAACCTGTGCTAGAGCCTCCGATGACCCGACAAAGGATCAGCAGATATAGAAAGCATTTTCACAATGTGGTGTTAGTATTTTCATTGAGTAAAGAAAATTAATACAATATGACATTCTTAAGAAAATTGTTTTAGACTAATTTTCCTGTTAATTTCCGCGGCTGTCGGAAAAACTGAAATCAAGACGCAGACCAAAACCAATTTGTTCTAGTCACTTAATCTAATCTTATTTTTTCACAGCACAAATTATTAAATCCCCAGACAGTCAAGGATATTATGGAGTCATCGTCGCTGTGTTCAGATAACTCAAACTATCAAATGGATCATTTTCAAATTTTAGAACCCGACAGACCTTATTACAAGGAAAAACTTGATTTTGGGAAAGGTTGGTTGTATAATTCCAACTCTAGGGGGCGCTTTATCTCCAATGGTTTTCGGGCCATAATGGTTCCGATTTAGTACAAATTTTGTGCATATGAATTGACTCAACAATACCAATCTTATAAATATCGTATTTTACTCTAATAGTTCAAATTTCAATCATTAGGGGGTGTCTCTTTTTCTTTTCTTTTTCCAAAAAACAAAATTTTTCAGATATAACTTTAGATTTAATTTGAGGAGTTCAATCTGGGGGATTGCTGGTACAGTGCAGGGGATTGGGTGCTTTTTGGGGATATACCTTTGTTGTTGGGGACGACAGTGTAGGCTTAGTTTTACTTTATATAACTGACTTATTTTGAAAAAGACATAATTTTGCTGCATTTCTTTCTATCAGGGAATCAAACTATTACTTTATTTGTACAGGAACTCTACCAGGTGACTTGGTTTAAATGTTTTATATAAATGTTGCGGTTAAAATGGCCCACTGCCTACCTTTCAGGGTAATAATTATTTACAATGCCTTAATGGTAGGCCTCCACTTTCCCTTTTCTCTGCACTGGGCTCATGCAATAGATGCAAAGCAAATTCTTCTACTTTGACGATTATCTTTTCTAGTTTCAATGTATTTATTTTTCATTTGTGTTAAGATACGCAATAATGTTCCACTACTGAAGCACTTTACTTTACTTACTTTTTTTTAAATTTTAATATAGCTAAAAGAGATTACTAAATAACATTCCAGCTGTTTTCTTTTGCAAGCCAGGACATATTAAAGAATATTTGGAACTGAAGCAGCTGGTATAGTCTCACGAATAAAACACTTTATATGTAAGTATAGACATTTGTAGTTCGGTGTTGCAATGATGGCGGAGGCCACAAAACAGCTGTGATGGTCTGTGGGTCATCAACAGCCGAGCTTTACAGCTGGAGAAAAGCAAACTTAACTGGAAGCAATGTTTGGGTGACCAGAATTCATCACAAGCTTTTTGGGCAAAAAGAGTCAAGACATATGTTTTTGGATTTGATATACAGAGTCTTAGTTAAACATTTACCCTACACCTCTTCCTCTGAGTGTAAACTACTCAATGTGAATGAACGACATACGCCACGAAAGCCAGCTGTCTTCACTCACTTAACAGTCTTCCACGTACATGCCACTCTACATCACATCAGCCATGCCGTGCCATGGTGAAGTTCAAGCAAAGTCATTTAGCATGAGCTCAGTATTCAGGTATGCAGTCACTTTCTTATTCCAAAGGAAATTTGTTTTCAGGTCCATTTCCACCAGATGGCACATTACATGGTAATTTGGCCGCTTTGGAATGTCACCATAAAACCCAATCAGCTCTGAGTCCGAATCACTCAGACTAGATGTGGTGTACCATGTTGACAAAGGAGACTTTGTTACATTCTTGTGTGACACTGCGTTTAACTCAGATACATTTTCTTTCTCAACCAGGTTATAAGACCTTAAGCCCTAGAAAATCGCATGTTCAAAAGTATTCATAACTAAATAAGTAAGAATTAAAGTTTGAACTCAGAAAAAAACATTGAAAACGAAGCTAATCTGTTTCTGCTGGACAGAGTAAACAATTTCAGCCCAATTTTAACAAATATCTTAGCGCGACTCATTTTAGATTCGGACCAAATTCAACGTGCAGCGTACAGGGGTAGTGAGGACCAATCAGCAGCTCATGGACGACATCATCAGGCTTTTGCAGAGTTGAAGCAGAACCACGAGTCGATTCGACGTGGTTAGCACATTTCATCCTCACTAAGCTTGTGCGAAGTGGCCGCTGAGAAATTGAGTTGCCATGGTGACCCGATGTTTCATGTGGATAATAAATAACAAGTATTCATAAAGTAGGAAGGACAGTTTGTGGCTTGTTTGCAACTGTACAACAAGGGAAAAAAAGAAATGTCCTTAGCTGTCAGAGCAGTGCTGGCTAAAAAGTTAGCACTCTATACAGTCAAATGTAGCTTGCTTACCTCCAACTCTCTCTGCAAAATGGACCAGCCGTACCATACTCTCCACTTTGCCCTAGCCCCCTACGAGTCTATATATTCCAGTGCTCGTTTTTTTTGTCTTTTTTATTTTTTCGAGGTTTTGGCACACAGGATCGAACAAATAATCAAGGCTGCTTGTTTCTGTCTAGTTGGTATGTTGATGGCAAACAAACCTCTACCTGCTTCTGAGCTTTCAAACCAATCTTTCTTGCCAATTGCCTGAACGTGCTGCAGGAGCCGATGGGCCGTTTCATATTTTCAAATGTTTTACATTTACAGTGCAAGCAATCAAGTTGTGGCCTGATGATTAGACTGTATAGTGTGGGCACACAAATCGTGAGCGTTTGGCATTATATCAAACAACACTATCTAAAATCGTACAGTGTATGTGTGGCATAAATCAGGACTGCACGGGTGTGGCTTGGTGAGCTATTAGAACTCGAAGCACCCTTTTTTTCTACCTTGCTCAAATCACCCTAATGACCCAACTTTGGCGGGAAATTTTCTAAGGTAAACAATATGAGAAAAATACATTTTTAGAGCCTTTAACACATAATGTCCCATTCCCATCATTCTCACGAATAGATATAATTTCAAAGTCAGGTCAGAGTTCAACCTCTTTTCAACAGAACTAGCGCTGTCATCCCGTAAAATACGGAATTCCATCATTCGTCACTCTGACATATTGCATTTGTATGATTGCCATCATGACCTAATAAGCAATGTCTCCATCAGGTCTGAAGGAAGTTCCTGCGCATATCCCATCCGACACTACTCTACTGGACCTGCAGAACAACAAGATCACTGAGATCAAGGAGCATGACTTCAAGAACCTCAAAGGACTGCATGTAAGACACTTATTACTCCAATCTGCAGAGCCTCATGCTTTTTTCTAAGTTACGTAATGTGCTTTTATGTAACTACAGCACTAACTCTAACTCTTCTTCAGTATGAAACCTTGATTATCCCCATGTGGAGAAAACTTGTTTTTAATGATTCAGTAATTATCGAGAGACATGCAGAAGTTATTCTTTAACCCTGCCTAGTCTGATGTCATGTTGGCTTGAACTCTGACCCAAATCCTTTATATCCCACATTAGTTAATCAATGATCAATTTGACAATGTTTGGTATGAATTCACAATTATATCATCACGTCAACTAACTGAATTATGAAACAATACATTATGGTACGAAACAATACAACTGGATATGACTTAATTATCAGTTTTCACTTACTTTCATTTTTTTTCATCTGTTTTTATAACACAGACTGACATATTGACTAAACAGAACGTTACACAAAAGATTGATTTCATAGACATCAGAACATTGTTTAACATAATTAACCCAAAAACTGGCATGATCTCGGTCTCCAGAGGGTTTAAAGTAATTGACCATTTCCAAATACAAATACTTTTCACTTCCCATGACAGGACTGTCTACATCCTCTTCCACTAAGCCCTCCAAAACTCTCTTTCCCTCCCATCTATAACAGCATACCATCAACACACCACCACCACCACCTCCTTCCCCAGTTACCAGGTGCATGGAAACTATTCACCCATAGGCCTAGCACCCTCGCACCGTTAAACTCCTCCAACCCGTGCAATAAATACCTCTGTCTGACAACCAGAGCTCTTTCCACTGTAATACAACTGGCCTCTTAAGGGAACGGACCGCATACCTCACATCGCCCCGTGTCTGCGGACATGCCTGTTGAACAGCAGGAGTGAGATTCCTTTTAAAAATAAATTAGAGATAGCCACAGAGTGGACATGAACTTGGCCCTCCATCTTGACAGCACAATCTGGAGTGTCTAACATCTGCTGAGATTAAAATGTATTTTTTTTTTTGCAGACTCTAAACTGGAGAGTCCATGTTTTTTACTGCCCCGCAGTGCATTTATAGGAGGAAGAGCCGAGCAGAAAACAGTGGAAGCCACTAAGGTTTACAGTTCCAACTAGGCCTACGTTGTTTTTCCAAGACAGCAAGGTTATATCCCAGAAAAGCAGCCAGTTCCCCGCAATCCCCCTTATTGAACTCCTTAAATGAATGTGATGTTAGGTGAAGCTGCCATCAGACTGTTTAATGGAAAGAAACAAGCATCACTTCTGCATATTAAAGACCCCGTCTGAAACTCTTTTAATTGCACAAACTAATATTCTCTCACTAACTTTTTAGTATATTTAATATCTGTGAAGTAATCATATCAGTCCATTCTCTCTCTGCACACTGCCTTACTATGACACATCATGTCTTATTCATCTCATATGTACTGTTTTATTTTCCACAGTTAATTATCCCAGACCTGGCCCTCGATAGTAGCTTTTCAGATTTTACTTTACTTAGATTTATATAATTTAATTTGTTTGTTTTTCCACTTATCATGAGCTTGACTGCAGCTGCAGCGACAGAACTATTTTCTATAAAGGATGAAGAAAATGATCTCTCATCAATCTTATGAAAAGCACTGTTTTCATGAGAGAAAAAATGCTCACCCCTAGTGAGCTGAATATGAACTATTAAAATATTTTATGATTTGTACAAGATAGATCTATTTGAGACAACCATCGGTTGAAAAATTATGACCCAAAAGACTTTTAGAGGTAAAGCTTCCCGTAGCGGAGTAAATATAAAAACTTTCCCAAAATCAACAGGTGGTTAAACGTCAACCAAAACTTGCTGCAAGAATGCATTTGTAGATTTTAAATCCATGATATTCTTCCTTTCTAGGCTCTGATCCTGGTGAACAATAAAATCAGTGTCATCCATGCCAAGGCCCTCAGCCCTCTGGCAAAGCTGCAGCGTCTCTACCTGTCCAAGAACGTGCTCACCGACATGCCCCCCAACATGCCCAAGACCCTGCAGGAGCTGCGTGTCCACGAGAACGAGATCACCAAGATCAAGAAGTCCTCTTTTGAGGGCCTGGTCAACGTGATTGTAATGGGTATGAAAATAGAAACACTTCTGGATTTGTTTTATTAAAAAGCCGATATTTATTTGAAGCTGGTGCACTAGCATGAAGGTAGGACATTTTAGAGGCAGGTGTTTTGTCTTGCAGATCAGCAGGGGTTATAGAAATATTTACCAAGAGTGAAACCAGTGTTTGAATTTAACATTTTATGGTCTGCCTGTGAAGAGATAACATTTAAACCTCCGAACTTGATTCCTCTGAAGAAGAAACCTCCTGCTGAAGGAAATCTAAAACAAGCTTTAGATGTTTATCTGCAGTAGGCAGTGGTATGTGAGGAAGGCGATCGCAGATAAAGTTCTGTACCGTTGTTGCTGTATTTCCTTGAATTTACTTTGTACGTTAAGCTTTCAACCTTTGTTAATCAAAATTATGAGAACTATTCGAAATACTTACCTTTACACTTACACATATCAGCCATAACATTATAACCACTGACAGATGAAGTCAGAATTACATTGATTAGCTCATTACAATAGCAGCTGTCAGTGCGTGGGACATATTAGACTGCAGGTGAACATTTTGATCTCGATCTTGATGTCTTACATGAAGAAAAAAAAGAGAAATAAGGATTAGGACTATGACAAGGGATAAAATGTCACGGATAAACAACTGGACCAGAGCCTCTACAAAACTGTAGGTCTTGCTGGTCATTTCTGGTATGTAGTTGTTTGTATTTACCAAGTGAACCGGCAACAGGGTAATGGGTGCCCAAGGCTCATTGATGGATGTGTGTTGAAAGCTAAGACTACTTGTGTTTGATCCCAAAGAAGAACTACTCTAACACAAACGACTGAAAAAGTGAATAATTTATGAAAGAAGACATATTTTGGTCGTAAAAGAAATACGTTCACGATATCTGGCATGTGGTCATCATTTTATGGCCGATCGCTGTATTCAGTAGTGTATGAAAGGTTTCATGAAAAGGCTCCAATCCAATGGAAGTGTGTGAACTGCAAACACATTGGTGCATTGATGCAGCTGTAAATAGTGTGTGATCCATCTGTGATCCAGATGTCGTATTTATTTATTTATTTCAGTAGGTACTTGTGCAGGAATGGGCAATTTTCATTTGGAAAGACCAGAAGTTAAGTTTCCTTCATGGCTTTTAACTGTTGACACTAGACTATCAGATCACAGTCTGGAAGTGATTAGACTACAAACCAGGGGGCTGCTAATGCATGATTACACATCATATGTTTTGTTTTTCAGCAAAGACTGACGGGTTTGTTCTTTTGCCTTCTTTATCGCTCCACTTGCAGTCATTTTGACGACTCATGGGGAACTTCCTCTTCCACACATTATAAAAATGACATTCAATCATTGCTCAGTAAAAGCTTGAAGTATGGATTCGGTGTGAGAATTATAATGTGAATCGGGTGTGGAGACAGCCTTCATTGCAAAAACAAGCTGTTCTTTTGCCAAAAACTTTGTTTACTTGTGACTCAGCTCCATGTTCCCTTAACAAGAGAGGAATAAACTCCATAGATGTGATCAATTACAGCTGTTCTCTTTCTCTCTTTCCCTCCTCTATCTTTCAGTGCTTTAATTTTCTTTCTTTTTTTTTCCAGAGCTTGGCTCCAACCCTCTGAACAGTGCAGGAATTGACGCTGGAGCTTTCACTGACCTGCGAAAGGTTTCCTACATTCGCATAGCAGACACTGACATTACCGAGCTACCCAAAGGTAAATCTGGAATATCTATTTTCCCCATAAATAATTCTACAGTCAGGGAATTAAACTTAATCCAAGTTTAATGCAGTCAAACTCTGCCAAAAACAACCAGGAAAGAATGTGAGCTTGGATTTAACTCTACAGCAAAACAATGGCCTCATTGTTACGAAAACAAACTGTTCTCCCCAGAAATTTAAACTAGCTCATGGTGGGAAAAAAATCAGGTTTATTTAGTAAAATGTCACATGGGAGAAGTTAATAGACTTTGGAGGAGTTACTCTCTAATAACTGATTTGCAGTAGTTGAGCTGAAATTAAATGTTACACATTCATTAAAGTAAAAGTGGCTTCATTATACGATAAAGGCGAAAGTCATCACTTTATTCGTGGTAGTAATCCTTGTCTTGGGTTGTCAGGTCTGCCCACCTCTCTGTCTGAGCTCCACCTGGATGGAAACAAGATCACCAAGGTGACAGCAGCCGGTCTGGACGGCCTGAAGAACCTCGCCAAGTAATAATAATTAAGATTCTCATTATTTCTATTTGAATGTGTGATTCAAAGTAAATTGAATTGTGAGGACATGAAGCGTTTAATTCCTGTAGATGCTGTATAACCATTTAAATGCTCATCTATATCAAGCTAACACATAACACGAGTACAGTTTCGTCCATTCGTCTATTGTCTTCCGCTCATAAGGGGTCAGGTTGTGATGGCGGCAGGCCAATAAGAGTATTCCAGATGTCCCTCTCCCCAACTTCACTCTCCACCCTTCCCCATGGGGGATCCTGGGGCGTTCCCAATACCAGATGAGATTAGCAATCTCTCCAGTGAGTTCTGGGTTTACTCCAGGCTCTGTCCAACTGGATATGCCTGGAATACCTCCAAAGGGAGGTATGTCTGATGTCCCCCGTTTGAATACCTCCAAAGGGGGGGACATCAGATGGCCGGATTGACTTTTATTAGCTTTGTTTGGAACGGGTCTTCTGAAATTATTATGGAAGTTATTCACCGTAGCCTTTAACAAAAGCCAAAACCGAAACAGTAGTTTTCGGATAATCAAAATAACTGGTTTGCTTGTAAAATTGGGATACACCGTCTCAACCAAAGATGTCATACCAGACCAGAACAAAGAAGGCTCTTATGGAGCATGACGAGAGGACGTGAGCAAAGGATAGTTTATTTTACATTTGTTCGGAATAAGGAATTGGATGAGGAAAGTAATGGCCTCAATGACAGGTGCAGAATCATTTGGTACATATCTCTTCATCTCATTTTGTATGCGTGTCATTAACTAATGATCCCCCTGGCAACCAGACCTAAACACTGACATCAGTGTAATTATTATCACTGCCATTTTCATCATCCTCCATTCATGCAGTCTGCACTCTGGTGTTCCATGTTCTTGTTCATATTTCCATGTCTCATCACATTTGCTGATTTTCCCTTCAGGCTTGGTCTGAGCTACAATGAGATCAGCTCTGTGGAAAATGGAACACTGGCTAATGTCCCCCACCTGCGAGAGCTGCACCTCGACAACAACGCTATGACCAGCGTCCCTCCTGGCCTGTCTGACCACAAGTACATCCAGGTACATGCTGGTTTAATTAACACTGTAATTACTGTATTTCCATGATACTAATGCAGGTTTGAATACACACCATGATCACAGGAAGATTGTTTTTGAAACCATTTAGTTCTTAACTCTAAAAATTAACTCTGCTTGGTCATTATAGCTATGTAACTTATTTTCCTGCAGCATCATCACCCACAGCTCAATTTCCATGATCTAAACCATCTTGGAAAAGTTCAGTTTTTGTTCATTTTTGCATGTGAATTGCTTAGGGTCTCACTGCACAATTACAAGTCAAGCAAGGCCTCTATAACAAAAGTCAGATGGATTAATTTAGTTTGTTTATTGAGTTAAGTGCAGGTAGCCTGTAATACTATAATGTTACAGATTTCGCAATAGGGGGGTACTTAAAAAGACCTCGATTTAAGGTCCTTTAACTCTGGTATGGCCTCACTTCATCTCATCATTTTATTAGGTCTCTCAAGCCCGAGTAACTCCTGCATCCAACCCATTACCATAAAATCCTTTAGATGTAATTTCCTGTTGTTAACTGCTATAATAAATTCACCGCAGCACTCCACAGCTGTCAAACAACTTTATGGTGGCATGTTTGTAAGCACCAACTTAAGAAAACACATCTAAATAAACAAAACACAAATGAAGTATAACACTTCTGCATCAATTTGTCAAGAATCACATAGTATTTGGAAAAGGAGGCCACAAATACCACAACCAATTAATAAAAACAGGCAGAAATGGCCACGACATAACATTTAAGATTAAAAAATGCTCTGCAAAAGCCACAACATGAGACATTAAGAAAAAGTGCTGCAAAAGCCACAGTTCAAGGGAAGTGTTTCCAGAGGACACTTAAAAGTGATGAAGCTTTCTAACGGTTAATTTAATGAAATCAGAAATAAAAGAAAAAGTAGTACACACGTTTTATTTGTTGTTTTCATCCTCCGTCTTTGCAACTCGTTTTCCGCATGTGTTGTCAATTTAATTCAGATTTTTCTTCATTTGCTTGTGTTTTGTATATTTGCAAGTGACTTATTGGAGTTGCGTCACCTAATACAACGTTATATATGCTTCTATATTGATACAAATCTTAAGTCTTCCTTGCTCTCAAGCCCCAAACAGCAAAAGCTGTTTGATATTTTGCATAATGAACGAAATCCCTATCCTACTGTTTTTGCGAAAAACCGAGAAAGATAAAAATAAATCAAACTCTCTTCAGCTGTTGTTGGTCATTTGTTGACTTATTATTATCTTCTTTATCTCTACTCTTTTGGAAGTTGTGGAAACACACAGTCCCACTCGGTAACTGAAGGTTGTCATTATTTAAATCCCTTCTCCAGGTGGTCTACCTCCACGCCAACAAAATTGCTGCTGTCGGAACAGGGGACTTCTGTCCTCCTGCCCTCAACCACAAGAAGGCCAGTTACTCTGGCATCAGCCTGTTCAGCAACCCTGTGCCTTACTGGGAAGTTCAGCCACTCACCTTCCGCTGCGTCTTTGACCACTCTGCCATCCAGCTGGGCAACTACAGGAAGAAATAGAGAGTTTTCTTCCATGCGGCTCTGCGATGAAGAGTGTGTTTGTAAATGAGTGTGTGAACGTTTTTTTTAGGTGTGCGTGTTTGACCACAGCCCCAATACAATGACCCCTACCAACACTGCCTCCCCAAAAACATGAATTCAGTAATACAACCAATTAATTCAAGCACACATTGACCTAAAACAAAACTCAAGATAGTTAGAGGTGGTTAATTTAGCATTAAAATTACAAAATGTTTCCACATACATACATACATACATACATACATACATATTTTAACATATCATTGTGTATAATATGTCTAATTTGTTCAGTGGATAGACTGAAATTAGGAGGCAGTCCCTAAAAAAAGGATTTGAAATCTGAATTGAAATATCATTCTGTGGAAAAATGCTATGAATCCAAGTTTGGTAAAATTTCTCACCCTTAAGCCTTAAAATTGTAAGAGAGCTGTCCTGTAGAGCAGGCAGTGAGGCGTTAACTTGGGTTTTACGGTACCTTTAACAACTGGTATTCTAGAATGTATGAGTTATTACCTGTGTATTAGGAATAGCATTTGGAGTGTGACATTTCCCCACTGCACTCCTTGAAAGAACTTTTATTTTCTATTTGTATTGTACTCAATCCAAGTAGAGATAAAAATCTACCATGACTTCTATCACATTATTTCCTGTGCTGATTTAGTTTCACTTTTCCTACATCTCATTGCATACTTTCTCTCTCTCTCTCGCTCTAAGCGTTGTTGTTCCATGAAAAACAAGGTGAAGATAGCTTCCAAGAAAATGTAGAATAAACAATATATGTTTTAAACAGAAGCCATGCCCAAAGATTTATATGCATGCTCTTTTTTTTTTCTTTCAACTTGAACCTGGTGCTTTCTGGAATAATCCTGTTTAATGTGTGTTTCCAATCTCCATGTTTCCCTGCCTTTATTTTCTTTTTTTAAAAGTCAAGAAAAATGGAGGGTATACGTGGACGAGCATGCCTACTGCAACTGTGCTAGCGTGATTGTTGTATGTATAGACGCTGTATATAAATGCTGTATAAAAACCGCTCATTGCTCAAAGGCACAAGCACTTACCATAGCTCAGACTTAATATATCAGCTACAAAGGTGTTAATCTTTTTTCCCCGGAGCAGGGGCTCCATCTAAGGTGTCCTGAACAAAATAAAAATACTGATGGAAAAAGGAGCCGTTTTTGATGGATGTAATGACAGGAAGTTGAATTATTATCAATAACGTGCATGGAGGTGTGTTCCTGATCACTTGATGGCACTGCAGTAACCACAACAAAAAAAATAAAGAGGACAGTGGCTTCCGGGAGAACAAGGTCAAGAGGAGGTACAGGTAAAATGTACAGAGAAGCAGGTAAGACCATTTCACTAATACCTCTTCCTACAAGAATGGAAAGGCTTTGGGCACATATTAATGATAGAAAATCTCGAGGACGACTTGAAATATTCAATAAGGTTGTGTTGGTTGGCTCAAACACATTCAAATCATTGGAAAATGTCAGGAATATTTTTGCATTTATATATGTAAAGCAATGCCTAACAGCAACATCCATGCAGTGTGTTTTTTGGCACATTTCAGCAAATATTAACAAGGTGTCTGCCCTGCCGATGTCTGCTTTTGGAAAAGTGGGCACCTTTAAATCTGGCTTCAAACATGTTGCTGTCACTTCTGAAAGCTATATATCATTGTCCTTAAACTTACTTTTATTTAACAAAGCCCAGTTTTTATCATCTCGTAAATTTCAAATTTTACAACACGCAACTAAAACTGTACTGTCTTAAAGTAAACATGGGTAGGATTCCAGATCCATCGGGTCCCAAATCATTTCTAATATTGGGGCCATTCATAGACTTAAGGATATTCAAAAGCATCAAATGTCTATCTTGCAGGAATAAGTGTGTCTTGGCTAGCCTTTTGGTTTTAATTAAAAACACATGGTAAATTATCCTGTTATACAAGCATTTTTGCTGACTTTAGAGAAAAACCTATTTTTTTAAATAATTTAGGAAAAGTATATTTTATCATCATTAATTATGTTACTGTGGGTGACATGCATCTCTTGTTTCACTTGATTTAAAGATCCCCTTATATCCCATAAAGGGTTTAGGTGCTGCGGCTATTTCAAGCATGTACTCGCCAATGGTATACTCAATCACAAGATGTTCTGTATAAACTTCTATTATACAAACAGACAACGCACTTTTTACAGTCTCCAGTCCCTCATGTCTTTGATAGTGAGCATGTGGGAGGAAACCATCTGAGGAAATAACACTATCAAGGGAGATCATGCAAACTCTACACTGGCCATCAGCTATTATTATTGCAGGGGAACAATGAGGATTGCATATGTAGTCGAGTGAAAACAGTCTGAAGGATGATCTAGAGGGATGAAGAAATAACAAATCCACGGATTACTCATTCATTATTTGTGCAACTTCTATATTGATGATTTGTGGACACAGGTTGAATAAAACATTTACACAGGGACCATTTCTAGTCTCCAAGCCACCTGTGATTCGTAATTCTTCAGTCATTTAAAAGACAGTAATGGAAAAACAGAAATGAAACCCCCTCGCCTCTGGAAGGAGGCTGTTCTTTGTCCAGTGACCAGTGCTCATAAGATTCAAGTTTTCACTTAATGCATTCGTTCCGAAATGTTTAATTATAATAAGCTTATGGAGCCTTTATTTTTTTCACTCTTTGCTTTTCCTTCTTTTTTGGTACCACATAATGCATCTACTGTGAGTCAAACTTTTCCATTCGGTATATTTATAATTACCCTCATAACTATTTTCTCTTTCTAATTCTGTATTGGAAAATGAAAAACACCAGAACAATTGTGCAAAAAAAAATTTCATGCCATTAGCAGACTCTTTCCTGATTAATTTACGCGTTTTAAGTCACATAGATAAATTAATCTCCCATTTTCGTAAAAAAAAAATTCAAAATCCGAAATGTCTGACAAAGTGAAAATAATTTTTGTGGTAAGCAAGTTGACTGGAAAAGTGATGTGCATCTCTTTTATCAACTTTATGAATTAAATTGTTAAACTCCGAAAGAGAACTCCCACAAATTCAAACTATAACATTACAAATAATGTAAATGGCCTACTGAAAAAAACAAGTTTTAATTTAAGGGTTGAATACTGTTCCCTCACATATGACTTGGGTCATTGAGTTTTTTCAGACAAGGGCAGTCTAAAAAGCATCAGTGTTTGAGAGCTGGCCCTCATACCATCATCACCTGAGAGCCATTTCATGACAGCAGCATGAATATATTTCAATCTGTTGCCCCCATGTGGCAATTATTGGTACAGCAGTTCTACTTTTTGTCCCCCTTCTGAATCACACAACACATGCATAAGCACGGTGCAACTTGATCTCCTGTGCAGACGACTATCTTCTAGTCCAGAAGAAATTTGTGTAAACTCTTTAGGCCCCTTGCCAGTATTTGTGTGTATTAGTGCATGTGGACTGACATGTTTGTGTGTCTGTAGGGTTTCAATTAGTATTTAATAGGAAATAGTTGACAGAAAATCCGTTGTCTGCAAATAATAACTAATTTCCGAGCACATTTGCACACACTCATTGAAAGCTTATGTGTTTTTACATGCACATGTGAGTAAATGTGTGTAGGTGAGGTGGCTGCAAGAGCCTTGTTGTGCTTATGCAATCAAAGACCCTGAGCTGCTTCACAATGTCAAAAGCAAAGACCGGTTAGAACCCGCTGAAAAGCATATGTCACAGATTTATGCATAACGTTATGTCCGTCTACTTAATACTGTCTGACTACTTGCAGTATGATACTAAATTCCTCTGTCATTTCCTCCAATTGGCACCTTAGCAATGTGTTATTGTAATGTGTAATTACAGTGCGTACAGGCATTTCATATGAAAACAATACACTTCAGAAGGTGTAGTCTGCACCATCCCTTAAATGGAGTCTACATTGTTGTTGATTTGAAATAAGAAGAACAGAGGTCTGCTGTGCTAAGCAGATCTTCTTCTCTCATTTTAGTACAGGTCCACTCTCTCCGCACTTGTGAACCCATGAGAGACAAGGGGTGCATATTATTTGGCATGCCTGGTAGGATGAGTCTCTGTTTTAAGCACGGTGCTTACCACGTGGCCACATGGCAGGAGCAGAAGGTGGTGTCTGGGTGCTGTCTGAGAGAAGCCTCTGTCTATCTGTGCCAAAGAGCTCAAGAATATCCCCGCCTGCTAATATGCTTGCTTGACTCTCCATCTGTATACTTCTGTCAGAGCATGTGCATGTGTGTCTCACTTGTTTAATATTTTTCTCGTGAGCTCTATATCCATGGTATCTGTTTGTTATGTTTGCTAGGAAGAAAAATCTGGTTTGCATTTTTGCATTCAAAGGATTGAAAAAGCTTCACTATGTAGAATACTGTATATCTGATGTCCTGACAAACTTTTAATGATCATTTTAGCCAAATGGAAGCACTAAAAAATGTGTCATGTGGCAGAACTGGAGTGCACAATATTTGACTCCATTAATAATTAATAAAATGTGCCCCATCAGAATTAGTTCCAGCCGTAATCCTCCTCCTCTTAGACTGTAGGAAGCCGATAGATCGATCCTGGAACTGGGTCATTGTAAATGTTTACCCAGGGTGCAGATGGTCTGTCATTGCTCCTCAGCCTACTTTACACTGTTGTAAATGTATTATTGCAGAGTGGTCAGCACTAATCGCCCTGATGACTTGTCTGGTGTGCTACCCCACCCTCATTTTACCCAACAGCGCTATTCCAGTCCTTTTGCCCCAGACATGGCATTGTTTCAGATGTCATTTTCCTAAAAATCTTTGAGCCTCATTCCTTCGGGCAGTTTTGGTTGGAATAAACGAAGTCACCGCATTGAAGGGTCGTTGTGACAACATTGCACGACAACGCACCCTGAACAGCTGACTTGAATTAAATTAAGAACTTATGTATGCACATATCCTGAGCAAAAAATACAACATTCTCACCAGATAACAGTCTCTATATAGAAGACTTAAAAATAAGAAACAACGTTGCTCTATATCACAAAGCGCTAGTTCATATCTGTTAGTGTAGTTGAAGTAGAAATATAAGAAGAAATACCTTTTCATGCATCTATTATTCAATTCAACAAAAACCTTCCATTTTGAAAAGGGTCTTTGTAAGTTATGGGGTTAACAGTATTGTCGAAGTATTTCATAGTGGAAATGATCCACAAGGTACTTGCCCCTTTACTCAGACCATTATCAAATGTTAAGATTTATCAGTCTACACTTAAAAAGATATCTCGGAGCAAACAATAAAGTTCAATTTAGCGTAACGGCAATCAGACCATGAATACATGAAGCATGACTGGAATCTTAGTAACTATTATATCCAAAAATCTGAATTTTGGCATTTTTTTGTTTAAGGAGGTCATACTTCACTAGGCCTGATGAAAAAGACCTCAAGAAAATTACAGTATAAGCTTACAGTATCAAGACAAAAATTATGAGAATGCTGTAAGCCAGTGAAAAATAAATTTGCGGGGAAGAAGCAGGCTAACTAAGTATGCCTCGGCATATAATAAGATTAACTGGGAACTCTTTTCATGAAAACTTTCCCAGAAACCAGACCAACCAGACATTCTGGGTGAGTCATGGATGAAGGTGTACGGTCCAAACACAACATCCTGGCTAGCTTCAAATAAAACAACACCTTTAGACAAAACCTAGTTCACCCAGACGATTAAACACTCAAACACAAACCGAGCACTGAGGTGTATGCAGTTCAATGCAGCGAGGAGTGATCTGTATATAACCATTTTGCGAGAGGAGTAAAGGAAGTCATACAGTTTCTTTCAACAGTGCGGGGGTCAATGCAACCACCTGTTATCCACAGACAAGGCAGTCCAAACATTTCACACTTTGAATCACGTGATGCCAGCGACTCAACTGACTCAATGATCCAATAGATACTGGTGCCCAATGACCAACAAAAGTGATGATTGATCAACTATATACATATGACCTAATGACTTTCAATGTATCAACCACTTCACAGGAGATTAAATACTTGACCATCCAACAGTCTTATAGTACTGAGGAAACCTCTTGAATGAGACCCCAGTTGCTTCTGATTAAACTGTTGAGGAATTACGATGACCTTGGTGTATAAGAATCTAAACTAACAAACATGCACACCCATGTCATTTCTAATCACTTTTCGACATGTACACTCAAAATCCACAATATGAGATGCAACATCAAAAAATGCTCCAACTAGAAGACTGACATAGGTTTCCGTTGTTTGTAATTTCTTGTAAACTGCGGTTATGATTTGGCCAGAGCCTTTTAATTTGTTTTATACTTGGAAAGAAAAACTCCAGACCCCACAAGAAAGCAATCCGTCTTTATGTTTTGTTCTAGATTTTGACCAAAACCAATCAACGGATTTTATAAACTTAAATCGTGTAACTGCATAGTTTGCATTTAAAACTCTAGACCACCAGATGTTCTTCTTCTTGCTTTTTTTAGACAAACCAAGTTTGAGCCGTTTAATGGAGCACACTGGTGCAGACTGAGACACAGTGTCTCATTCTCAATGGAAGTACTGCCATTTCCACAATCAGTCATTTCTTATTTAGATTATTTCATCAGCATTGTAGCTCTATGTTGTGTTTGTATATTGTGGTAGTGTGTCTGTCGTTCCACAGTCGTGACATATAAAACACATATATTACGCTGAACTGGTGACTCTATAGGTCTGTTCGCGAGTATGAATGGTTGTTTGTCTATATACGCATCAGCCCTACGATGTTCTCTTTAGGACGCACTTAGCCTTTCACCCAATGTCTGCTAGGTTAGACCCCAGCCTCCCTGCTACTCCAAACAGAATACAGTGTAATAGAAAATGAATGTATGAAAATCTATCTGGTTTATTGGTTTCATCATTTATCCACTTTGGTGCTTCTCCATTGAGTTTGTGAGACTCAAAAGCAGAGGATGTGATCAGAAGTCATAAAGCCAATGACAGAATGAGGTACATACATTGACATGCATCCCTTCTTAGAACCAGTTGGTGATGTCAAGAGTCAGCACACCCAGGTGCTTACATACGCCCGCTACCTGTAATGCTTTGCACCAAACCCAAACGCCCGTCCGTCCTGTAGATGGTAGCCTACCAGGAGGCAGCACCATGAAGCCACTTCCGTCTGAGACTGTCTAGGCCCCATGGAAAAAGGCCCAGCCAACAGACGACCGCCAACAAGCTCCTCTGCCATGTCTGGTCCCAGAGGCGTGCCCCAGTGTCCCTATTCTGGGCAAGGTGTCACAACTTTTCTGGTGCCTATTCACTGGGGTCTTCGAATCACAGTCCGACCCTTTCTTGAGAGCAGTTTGCCATGGGAGACCCTACTATGGGGCTTATGCCCATGTCAACACAGCTCTAAGGCACAGAAGTACACAAACCCCCACAGCATATTTAGGTAGTCATTGTTCCAAAGTAGGTAGGTAGTAGTAGGTAGTCAAAGGAGCAGTGCAAAGCAAAATCACATCATTAACCATCTATAATGTTGAAGTTTGTAAATATGTTTTGTTTATTTTGGGACTGTGGCGGCCAAATTAAACTATGCCGGGCTGAATTAGTGGGTAACACTGGTTTACCTATATTCCAGTGCATGGACATCATGTGATCAGGGGTTCCTACGCTATTGAATGATGCCGATGATGCTGAAACATTATCCGAGTTAAGTAGGCTAGGGCTTTTCTGAGACATCTATTTTCCTTCACTAGGGTTTGTATGTCTCCAATTTTGTTATTAAATAACTTTTTTGTAATTCTATATTCATCTTTAATTAGTTTTCTTGTGTTTAACTGTGTTCAGAGTTCTTCAAAGACACATATTTTTATTCACTGTTTTCTATTTCAGTCTAAATTCATTGTGGAAGAACTGGGGTAACTAAAAGGAAAATAAATGCGTAGCATTTGAGAACAAACTAACCAGTAGGAAAATTGGTTTGAAAGCCAATGTCTGCTGGCATAAGGAAAAGGATATGAGCGCATACGGCAGACATCAAAACATTCAAGGAGAAGAGGCATAGAAGACTAAGCACAATGACAAAATGTCTCTTTTTCAGCCTCTACTTTACAAATAATAAGCAACAGATTAACCTGGAGTTCAAACAACAGCACTGCCTGTAACAAATCCTCGTTTAAATCCTCAACTTATAAACAGTCATTGAGACATACGATTGTAAGCAAAATCCAACAGTTTTTAGACACCAAAAAGTGAGAAAACAATGATGAACTTGGACCTCGATAAGCAATCACCACTATCTTGGCGTAACTGCATACATCATAATCAGTGGGTGGAAACTTCATTTACACACTTTTGTAACCAGTTATTAAAGAAGTTTGACTTTTTTTGTTGCTTTTTTTCTAAGCATGGAAACACTGTTTTTACATTGTTACAGTTATTGTCATTGTTTTATGTAAATTTATTTTGAAGATCTGACATAGTTTCGAATCACAAACACATTTAAATACAATAAACCAGGATAGGGGGAATACGTAATCTTACTAGCTTACTATTAAATACACACCATTAGTGTTGTCTAGACTGGCTTTATAATATAGCACTGGCAATGTAGTACACTACTCCCAGTCCATTTACAAAACAGAAGAAGCCATGAAGTGCGTTCAGAGAAAACATTTGAAGGTAAAGTTATCATTCAGTCCAGCAGGTGTCATGGTGTTGAGCGTAGAGATCCAGTACATGAGTGAGTAATTTGGGTAGGTTAAGGTTAATGACAGCAACAGAATATTTTTTGGGTCCCACCTAACAAGGATGACCAAATTGTTTGTCTCCCTCTTCATACTTACCCCTGTTGGGTTTCTCTAGGTTTCTCAGGTTAAACAATTATGCCATATGTCAGTTTGTGCGATCATTCCTCTAATCATAACCTTTGCTAAGCAAATTTAACAGATCCATGTGGAGTCTTCGACAGTTTTACAACAGCATCCTCAGTCATGCTTCATTTCTCGTCATTACCTCTGCAAACAGGAGCTGGAGGAGGAAATGTGATCGGTGCCATTTGTAAGCTTGTTTGTGTATGTTAGTAAGTACGTTTTAAAATGTACTGCTACAAAGTGCCTAACACAAATCCAAACACACATTTGAAAATACGGAAATAAGTAATTTAAGTGCATGAATAAACTAGGGGGCACTAGGGAGCACATACTTCTTGGAAATAAATTCATAAGATTACAGTGGATACAGTGGCACCGACTGGCTCCATAAACATCTTTTGAAATCCTGCTTTCACACAAACAGTGGCGTTCATCACACAACTTCCACCAACCCTCAGCAGTAAAGCTAATAACAAAGAAAATATTTGAACACACTGGGACACATAATAAAATTTACAAAGAGACAAATGGAAATTTGCAAAATGAGCACATCTTGAGATATGAGCTTTATTGAGATAGAAAATTAGGTATTTAGGTTTCCCACATACTAGAAATGTATGCAAGGCAGTGTTTATTCATGTAATGTAAAGTAGAATAACAGACCTCACTGCGACCAATTAAATCCAGAGGTCTATTCTTGGCATCCTGTAATGGGTGTGATCTACGACCACCAACAAATGGGAGGAACATTTGGCCATTTACCTCCCCCAACCCCCTTTCTGAAAAGGAGTTATCAAATAAGTGGAGCATGGACCCGGTGCATAGGGTATTTGTGTCTGTATTTGTATGTAAAGTAGAGACTTACTGTTGCTGACAATGGAAAAGAAAATGTCGGTTACAAGAATGAAAACTAGAATAATTTGCAGCAAAGACATATGGGATCAATTGGGTCTGCTTTCACAAACATTTACGGTTTCCTTTGTTTAAAAACACAGAGAAGTGTTACGTAACTCTTCTCTGGCCAACACATAACCTATTTGTCAGATTTTCCAAAGCCTTATTCTCAGCTCCAGAGGTACAGCTGAATTTATTCTTCTTCACAAGCAGCGTCTGGCCAAAGATCATTGTAACATTTTTCCATGCATAACTTATCCTACTCTGTCTATTTTTCCACAGAATTCCTACCCATGTGCAAACCTCAGTTTATGCCTGCCACACAATTTGGGGGAGTTGTGTGGAGGATAATGACCAGAGTGCACTGGTGGTTTATTTGTATGATGATAAACATTGCAAAATGTGGAGGTAACAGCCCACATCATACTGCAACTTTGTTGTTGTTATTGTTGATTTGTTGCTGTCATGTGTTGCACCTGCTCCAGGTTAGTAACTAGAAGTGTTTGGATGATGCTCCTGCAGACATTCATAATGATGACACCTTCAGTATATATGATGACCTGAATCAAGTTTGCAGAAGAAGCCTCCCTCCTCCTCCTCTCCATTTCTTTTTCCCCTCTCTGTTTCTCCATCTTCTTCTCTCTCCTCCCCCTCTCTCCTTCTTTCTCTCAGTGTTTTTCTCCAGAGACGTCCAGTTTTTGAACACCACACTGTTCTTACCTACTGGCCCTCCACCCCACTCAAACAAAGAGAGAGAACCACAGGTAAGCTTGCATATTAAGATATGACTTTATGTTTGATTATTCCTCTTCATTGGTTTGTTCTGATTGGATTATCAGCTGTCACTGCCAATCTTTTGAACAGTGGTCAGAGAAAGCAAGAATACCAGGGCTAGGGAAAAAAACTGAGAAGTTAAAATGATTGAAACACTGTTTTAGGAGTATTTTTTTATGAGGCTAAATCCTATTTGTTTCTGTAGATCTGCAGTTATTTCATAGTTTTCAGTAACGTTAGGAACTTTTGGAAACGAGTCTGCTGCACTTGGATCCAGGTTCTTCCCACATTTTTTATTGGTCTGGAATTAATCAGTCCGGTTGTGCTTTGCATGTATTGTTGGTTTTATACAAGCAAAATACTTACAAGACTGAGAAGTTTTCTATTCTTTGTTCTATGTATCTTAATGCAAACTCCCTTGTCTCAGAGTTTTACACATCTTTTTAATAATGATATTTGGACATTCATGTATGAACACATATGGTGCTATCATGGAACATCTGCTGATGTATACACAGGATATATAGTATATATTATTAGAGTTGATAAATTAAGTGGTGCTGCATTTTAGTTTAAGCCCAATGTGGCTCAACACAGATAACTAAATCAAGGAATCTAGGACTCATTGATGGTCAGCTGGTTTACATGAACTTTTGACTTTTGATTATATACTACCCTGAGTAGTGGGAGTGTTGATATTCTAGAGGGGGGGGGGCAACTTTGACAACTATCTAGCACTATTGATTAAAAAGTTCTGATTTTACTTTGTGGTATGATTTACAGTGTCTTGATTGAATTCATAATACCTACACCATTGGCTGATCTGGACATGAGATTGAATAGTCTCATGCTTTTTTTTTTTACTCATTCTAGCTGTGTTTGTTTTTTTTACCTAACATTGTGTTGCCCTTAATCAATCTAATATATCAATTGTATCTCCTGCTTCCCCTCCCTATTTGTTTGTTGGATCCACAGAAGCCATGTTTCCTCTCCGTCTAACCCTGTTGGCCGCACTAGTCAGTTTGGCCTTGTGCCAGTATGAATACTTCGACTACGAACAAGCTTCCATGCTTGGACCCTCAGGGCCTAATTGCAATCAGGAATGTGACTGCCCAATCACCTTCCCTAGTGCAATGTATTGTGACAGTCGCAAACTCAAGTTTGTTCCCGCAGTCCCAACAGGGATTAAGTACTTGTACCTCCAGAACAACCAGATAGATGAGATAAAGGCAGGTGTGTTTGATAATGTAACTGATACATTACGCTGGCTGGTGCTTGACCACAACCAGATCACCAACGCAAAGATAGCAAAGGGTACAATTGACAAACTCTCAACCTTGACAAAGCTTTTCTTCAGTCACAACAACCTGACAGAACCAGCCATCCCTCCCTCAAAAGCCCTGGATGAGCTTAAGATGATGCACAACCAGTTGACCAAGTTCCCAGCCGGACTCCTGGATGACAAGGAGAATCTGACCTCCATCAATCTTCAGCATAATCAGCTGGTCTCTGAGGCAATTACTGGGGCATTCAAAGGAACAAAGAAACTGACGTCCCTTGATTTGAGCCACAACAAGCTGAAGAAATTGCCAGCCGGAGTCTCCAGTTCACTGGAAATCCTCTACGCTGACTACAATGACATTGACAGTGTTGAAGCAGATTATGTAAAGAATCTCCCTGCCCTACATTACCTGAGGATCTCCAACAACAAGCTGGCAGACTCTGGAGTCCCTGCTGGAGTGTTCAATGCAACATCACTGGTGGAGCTGGACCTGTCTTTCAACAATCTAGAGTCCATCCCCGAGATCAATGAGCATCTGGAACAACTCTACCTCCAGGCCAACAAGATCAATAGTGAGTGGAAACTGTCAAACTTTACCCACAAATATTCTATGATGATTCAAAAAGTAAATTTTAAATGCTTATATGACTGCTTATTTGACCAGTGGAGTAAAAAGTATGTTCACATTTGTAAGATATCACAAAACCTTTAGTGTTTATCCTTTTGTTGGAACATGTTTCCTTTCCATAATATAGTACATTTGTAATGTTTACTCTTCGTTATTTTAAATCATGATTGTTTACAATCCTGTTTGATAGTGTACCGTCACTCGGCATTGACCCACAATGTACATTTGTGCTAAAGTTGAAAAAGTACTCTGGTGCTCTTCATGTCCAGAAACTCTTTTGAGTACCTTTGAAACAGACTATAAAGGGATGAAAAGTAACCCGTGACTATCTTGTTATATATTTATCCATAACCTTCCCTCTATTCTTGATTCCTTGTAGAGTTCGACATGGCAAGTTTCTGCAAGCACTTCGACGTTATCAGCTTTTCCCACCTGAAGCATCTGCGTCTCGACGCCAATAACATCAAGCACAGCAGCATGCCTCCCGATTCATCTAATTGCCTGCGCGTAGCTAGTGATATCATGTTTGAATAAGGACCTCCCCTAATTGTATGACGTGTTCATGACACCTTAATTTACTACCATGGCACAGCTCTGCCCAAAAACCACTTTTTTTTAATTTTAGTTGCAACGCTCCATTAGAGTACTCATGTCTTTGCACATAAGGAATGCAAATATGTGGTGCTTTATTGGCATCTTCATTAATTAAATTTGTATCTGGGGATAATCGAGAAGTAGGCAAATTTTAGACACAATAGGAAGAAGTTATCAAAAATTATTCAAATGCTATTTTTGTAAAATATCTCAAAACACATGCAACCTGATTGTGAAATTCATCAAGGATTGAACAAGGGTTTTAAACATTTGGCTTTAGTAATGACTAAAAAAAAAAATTATATATATATATATATATATATATATAAGCTTAAAAAAAAGTCCTAATGAATAATTCATATTAAAACACACACTTCCCAAACATTCAAAGTTTAAATTTCATTACACTGAATGCAGACACAATGGAGCTCCAATGTGTCAATTCAGTCATGTTGTTTTCTGTCTCTTATGTTTCAGTGTTTAGCATGTATAATATAATGTGGGTACAATAATTAATCCATTGCTGTGCAAAGGACCAGCACATACAGACTGCATACTCAGATAGATTTCAGTGTATAATGTCTGATGTGAGCAATGATGAACAAATGTAAAATAGCTGTTAGATAGCAGTCATGCGTTCAACATCTTGAATGAATTAAAGTGGTTCAATGAAAATACCAGTGTTATTTACTCAAGTCTGTCATTGTCCACCTTCCTCACATTAAATGGTGCCACTGATTAATGTCTCTGCACTATAAACATCACATAATTTACAGTTGGAGCTAACCTCCAAATAAAGCTTAATTCAAATCTAATTAGGACTTGGCATTGGTAAGTGAATAAATGACACATGATTAAAAGACGTTGGTATCAACCTTGACACTGCTATGCTCAGTTAAACCTTGAAATGTTTATATGATATTTTCTTGAAATCAAGAGTCAGATGTCTTTCTTGACCATATCCCTAGCTGTCCACTGTCATGTGCATTGCTGATTTGTATACAACATTTGGATGACTTGCATGCAACAAATGGTGCCATTCTTGATAATAAACTACAGCTTTTGCAGTTAAGGTGCTTTCATTGTTACGTTGTTGTTTAGCATGTATAAAAAAAAGCCTCTCCCCAGTACAAAGTAAACTTGGAAGCAGTGTCATATTGATTGAAGTCATGTCATTAGAATATCACATATTGTGCTAAGGTCATTTTCATTTCATCGTGATTTCTTTTGTGGCCTTTTGACTCAGTAAGTGGATTTGAACTTGGATTTACTGTGAGGAAACCAAAAACAGTTGAATAAACTATATTTTCAACATATTTGTATGATATCGCTTTTTAAGCTTGCTGTAATTAATGTTTAGCATATGTGGAAAGAATGAGATATGCCTATCTTATTGATTCTGTTTAGAATCGCATTTAAGTTTAATATAGCCAAATTACAGTTATGGAACAAATGGTATAGAACTCTGATTTCCGTATAACTTGTATCTAATGGCTTATCACATGGTAAATCCTAAACAAGCTACTGAAATATGCTCGGTTGGTGTAATAAAACCATTGGTTACACAGAATTAAGTTTTTCTATGTTCAAGCCAAGGGGAACCTGTCAAGGAATGCTGTGATTGAGGTAAATTAGAATGACCATATTTCTATTCTCTGCAAATCTCTGCTTTTAAGAAGAAGAAATCCTTTATTTATCACTTACAGCCATACACAGTAGAATATTTTGAAATTATTTCACTGCATTTGACCCATCACTAAGGGAGCAGTGCACAGAATGTACAGAATCCCACCATAGAATACTGAGAAAGCTATATTGCTGGCTTCAAACATAAAACAACTTTATTAAACAGTATTAACTGTTTGCTCTTTCTTCTTCATGTTTTTGCTGTTACTTTTTGGATCATCTGTTTCCATCCATAGTTACTGCCTGTACCCTAATGGCTAACAGTTACAATGACTGTATTTGCGAACCCAAGCCACAAAGGATCTAGTTTGGAAATCAGTTTCATGCTGGATGCCCCCTCCCAATTTATCGGTACTTGGGACCGGCAAAGATTTGTGATCGTTTCGTAGCCGAATAGTATAAACTATTCGGTTTTTAGGAACTAGCTGAGGCCAACAGAAAGGAGCCAACAAACACAAAAATTAAATAAAACAAGTCACATAAAACACCAGATATTATAACAGGGAATAGCTGGATGCAGAATGCTGCTTACTTTACACCCACAAAACCCAACTGTCTTTCTGGACTAAGTCTTGGGAGTGAAGTCATAGTTTGTGTCTTTTGATTTACAAAAGGAGTTTTCAAGATGAACAGGAGATTCATTTGTTTTTTCTCCAGTGCCTTTTGGTGTGACTCATATATATACTGTTTGTTCAACTGTTCTCATGGACCCGTATATTGTGGTCTTAAAATGTATCATGTATTCCCCAGATTTTGCATTGTGGCTTTCAAGTCGTTAATTTACAGTAATGACACAGACACCGTCATCCTAGTTCTGTCCTTGTTGTTGCAGTCTCAATGCAGTTGCAGAGTTAAGCAAAAACTATTGGTCCTGAAGGGATGCAGGGTTTGCAGGGTTTGGCTAAATTATGCAGTTTTAAGATAAAGTATTTTCTGTGTAAACTTATCCTTCCAACTTTGTTTAACAGAGACCAATAATTAATCATGATGGTGTCACAGTATTTTATTTTTTCAGTAAAGCTTCACTGTTGGGCTTCACTGCAACCAGTTAAAGTTTCTGGATTACTGACTACTTCTAGTCTGCATATTTGACTTGTCAGGGGTTCCAGTGTGTGCTCAATACCACACTTATGGTTAAAAGTGATGAAATTGCTACCATTCTTCTCAACCCTAAAGTCTAGTTTTCTTTTACAGCTAATGCAAAACCATTCTGAAGAGAGATTCATGCATTTTCATTGAAACATTCTGAACCAGAATTGTGGGGTAGTTGTTACCACTCTTGGAATCCTCTATGTGTTTACTTTGCATGAGCTCCCCAAACAATCCAACAGTAGCATAATGACAGTCCATCGCCATTATCTACTCTAAGAATAAGGAGCTCTTGGACCTTACATTGTCTTCATAATATACAATATTTTAAATATGGTTGTGGTGCACAAACAAAATATCTCATCAAAATGTGACTGTAGCAGGGGGGCTCCGGTTCTTCTCCAATGTCAGGAGTCATGCTCCACAACATGACCCTGGCAAACGCCTCCCTTTCTTCTGGGAGGCCACCACCCTGATTGAGGACCATCTTGCTTTCCAACCTAAGGAACGAGCATCAAGAGTACAGACTCTTCCTGCCGAACAACCCCAGCTCCCTGGCTCGACTCTCAGCTTTTCCCTGTTCAAATTCATCCTCCGATATCAAGATACCTAGATATCCTAAGGTGTCAGTAGAAATCATATATGACAAGAAAAACTTAGTCAAGGACACAGTTAGCTACCACCTTGCACACATCCTGCTTTTGGGTTCAGATTGGCATGGCTTTAATCAGTTAGTGGGCAATTTGTGGTGGTGCACTCATAACTGATAGGGCTATATGAAATGTGTCCTGGGCTCAGTTGTGATGTGAGGTCATTGAAATTTGACATCAGGAAAGGGGGAACCACCAGCTCCCCTACTGGTCACCCGCAGGTCCCCAGATTAAACTGTGTGGAGGATTTTCCTCTGGTGCTGGGTCGTAAGAGCTTTGCCTTTGGCCGTGTGATGAAAATGTATGGTCATTTGGTGCACCCTGACACAGCATAAAACATATTGAGAGTTTCCATTGGCTAGACTCGGACAGTTTTGCCCAAAAACTGGTGAGAGACTATGATGAATATTTGGCTGATTACAACCCAATGACTGGCAACATGGGAATTCTATTGGTTCATTATTTGGGGAGAGGGGCGCCAGTTTTGCGCCTCTCCCCCTATATCAGCTAATAAACTAATCACCCACGGCGCCCTGGTGTCAATAACTTTTGTGTACATTGACCTGGAATACACACCAATTTTACTTTGTCTTAGTTCTTTCGGCTTATGCAATGCAATACCCTGAGGCGGTGCTGCTGTGCAGGCACACCGATCATGTCAATACTGAGGTACCTTTATACAATTACTGGGCATTAAGTCTACTTTCATCATCTGTGTGTATTATCTACAATCATAGAAGCTGTTTGAGTGTCTGAATAAGACTCTTGAGTCCATGATCCATGAGTTCATGAACTATGATGGATGTAATTGGGATGAGTGCATCGACTTCTTGTCTGCCATGAGGCAGTTGTGGTAGGCCTCCATGAACTTTTCCTTCCTTTGAAATCCATATGGGACCCGTTTAAAAAAAAAGCTGTGAGGACAGTCAGAGTCTGGGAAAAAAAATCTATATGTCCTGGACTTGAGAGTAAAACACGACACATTTAGACAGATATCATGGGAGAACTTGCTTCAGGCCAAGGACTGTCAGTGCTTGTACTGCTTCCTTGATCATGCTCCAACCTACACACCAAGAGGCAAGTACCCTTTGTGGCCCCACAGATGTATGCTCTGACAGGGGTAGGGGAACAGAGATTTACCGCCTCAAATCCCTAAAAACATGGAAGGAGGCAGAGCCATCGTCCACCATTTAGCATTATAATAACCATCTCTTCCCAGCCTAGAAGGTAGATGTTGCCATGTTGCAGTAGTATTTTGCTGATGTGTTATTCCTCTGCCAGGACATACAAATCTCATACAGTATCACATTGAGATATCCCCTTGCAGCCATAATAATAGCAAGATCTATGCTGTTATGCCCGACAGCAAGGGTATATACCAGAAAAGTCCCCAATTCCCTGCGTTGTATGTGCAACCCCCCTGATAGAGCTGCTGAAACTAAATGTGAATTAATGTCCAGAACAGTGTTTTTCATAAAGCTCCCCCTAGTGAGTAAAATCGGATTTTTTGGAGTGGAAAATGTGATATACAAGATAGATCTCATTGAGTCGATACATTTGCACCAAAATTGGATAAAAACGGACCAACAATTAGGAGGTTATGGCTAAAAAACTTTAGTTTTTCCGAATGGGGAGTAAAATATAAACTATTAGGGTAAAAAGATAGATCTCCTCGAGTCCATTCATATGGTCAAAACTCATATGCACCAAATTTGGAATGAATGGGACCAACGGTTGAGAGATTATGGCCAGGGGTGGGAACCGAGGAACCGGTTCCAGCTGAGAACCGGTTCTAACTAGATCGAGCCCGCGATATCATTTGCTTTTATGCTTAACCATTCCCTAATCAATGCATTCCACTTAGTTGCGCGTGCTATGCCAAACATTGACATCATGCTCTCGCGAGAGACAGTCAGCAAAAACGACAACAAAAGAGTAATCATGGCTGACAAGAGACAGAAGTCGTCCAAAGAGTGGCTTAACACAACATGACAAAAAACAGCACAATTTAAAATGTCTTCTGCCGGGATTTCAAGCAAGGGTGGAAATTCAAGCTGCATGCCGAAACATTTGTTGAAGCACCATGGCATTAAATGTCAGAAGTGTCATGTGTTTGGTTAACTAGTTCTTCCATGCAGAGCAATAAAGATACGTATGTTCTTACCAATATTAACATTAGCATAATGCATGCAGGCTAGGTGTAACAACAGATGCTTTATTTGACTGAGTCCTAAATGAAAACAAATGCTGTACAAATAGTCTCTCATTTGACCCATTTTTAGATGATGGCAGTGGCTCACCGAGTCCTACTAGCAACGTTAGTTCCCAGGCTAACATCACTCGCCAAGCCACACTCACCCTAGGGATAGCCAGCAGCAAAACCCATTCCCACTCGCTGCACAGGGTAAAATAACACAGGAGAGAGAGGATGCCTGTCACCGTGCAGCAATAACAATTGTTGTGAATGGTTTGCACCGTTTCACCACAGTCGAGTAACCGCAGCGCTAATCATGGTAACAACAACTTTGCGACAGCCTAGAAGCCCCTTACTTCAGCTACTTTTTTACCATGTCGGACTCAGGACAAATTCGTATATCAGAAATAGAAGGTCTGGTGGGTTTTGGCCAGGACTGGTCATTCTTTTTCCGGTCTCGACCAGGCTCAGATATACTGTACATATGCACTCAGGCTTTACACTAGTGTGCAATAGAGCTGCGTGAGTTAACCCTTGAGTGTATGCATGCATCAATCTCACTGAGAGCACATCGTGATTATTTATTTCCTATGTCTATAACGAAGAGAAATATGATGTAAACTTAATGCTAAGATCTTTAGGATAAGTGTGATCTCAATTCTAAGAAAAATATTGTTGATTCTCATTTTAGCCATAATCACCAGGACCCTAGACAATGGTGAAGACAACTGCCTTTACCCTTGGAGATGAAAGAATAATTATGTTCCCTTGAACCGACTCTAAACTACAATCCCCTTTAATATGTTCAATGTGCTTTCTGAATACGCCATAGATATAAATGTGGATTAGTTTCATATGTCTTCAGTTGTGTGCTTGATATCACTTGCCACGTATTTATGGAACAAATGGTGCGTTCCTTCCACAGCTATGCATTTAATTGTTAGAACACCACTAATCTTGTCTGATGTCCACAATGTACGTGAGTACTAGTCAAAAGTTTCTTATTAGAGCAGCCGCAAGCATAATTCCTATGTGAATTCATTCCTCATGTCTCATTTGATTCGTTACAGCATTTGTAATTATATCCAAGTGTGATGTTCTGTCATACTTTTGGAATGAATGTCAGTACTAGTCTGTGTTTCAGCAGGAGTATGAAATCTGCAATCAAATACAGGTAAAAAGATTAGCAGCCTACTCGCTTCCAGTACCATTTTAACAGGTAACATGTTTGCTTTAACATTTTGTTTACATTACATGTGTTTTTATATGGTCATTTGTTCAATTTAGAACAATTTCCTCCTCTTCCTATGGAGTCGCCCTTATTTTATCCTGACTCAGTTTGAGCTCCTGCTGCTGAGTCGAGACAAAAAAGTCCTTGATAAAGACTGAAGCCACACATCCTCCTGCTTGAGATGGCAAGTGAAAGTATAATTAGCTGCTGGGGCTTTGCAGCCCAACTCCTAAGACCATTCTTCAGTCCGGACTACTTCAAGCTGTTCTCTTCATCTCTGTTTTTATTCAAATTCTGTGTCCGTCCAGCTTAAACCTGATCTGGTCTCACTTTTCTCAAGAGATTTTCATCAACTTAACCATTTCTATTTGATGGATAAGTCCTTTCTTCTTTTATTTCAAGCATCCTCCCCATCTTGTGTACATTTCTCTTTTCGTACCCTTGAACGAAATAATGTTGACATGGGCTCCAGATGTCCCATCTGTTGCCCATAAGAAGACAATGGGGGGGGGGGCACAGCAGTCAAATCTGGAAAAATGAATCATCTATCTGCCAAGGTTCATTGAATCTACTGACAGTCTGTTCTTAAAGTTAAGAGGAGTTTTTTTGTTTCGGTTTGTTTTTTTCAGTATAACAGAAATGATCAGGTGACTGCAATTAAATATTTTCTCACCAACCCCCTCTAAGCTTAGAATTGAATTTTGGATACTAAAGGCAAAGCTTGGCTCTTGGTTGTGAGAAATACAAATTACTATTTTGGATTAGCCAAGAATTGATAATAGTAATAGCTTATTTTAGCATGGCGGCAGCAGCAGGTATTGATGCACACCATCCAAAGAAATCCATATATAATATTAATTAGAGTAGCTGTGGTTGTAAAATTGTGAACACATTTTTGTAATGTCACATACTCCCCGAAAAATGTATCTTTATATGGTGAAAGTTTGATCTATTCACAACAATATTATTTGAAAAACCTGAAACTCAAAGAGCTGCATGCTTAAACTGTGTATACCATCCATGTGTGGGAACCAGCAGCAGGTCATATTACCCAGTGGGTCTCCAACGTACATCCTTTGAATCAGCTTGACCTGTGCATGCCCTTTTGTCATAACGAGGCCAGCAGAGGCTTTTCGTCCACCAAGAAATTAATATTGGACAGGGTTCATGCCTATGTGCGTGTGCATTTTGGGGCGTGTGCATTACCCTGAACAGGATAAGCAGTTTCAGACAAAGAATTAATAACGATGGCTTTCGACTGTCCATAGCTGATGATGTGAATGGTCTTTTTATGCATCAACCCTGTGATCAACTGATCATTTCCAGAGGGTATCCTGCGTTTAGCCCATTTTCAGCTGGGACAGGCTCTCCACGAGATGGATGGAATGTGTAGCACCTATGCCATGTAACTTATAGTCAGATACAGTTAAGAGGGTGCTGTAGTACTATGGGCTGGGCCCAAGGGCCATTTAATTATTGGATTGCCGTTTAGACCTGTGATGTAAAACCAATAGATACAAACTGTGTTTTCCCTTTTAACATCAATAAAAATCTAAATGATTGGTAAAGATGACCCCCACACAATCCTTTAAATGCAACCTATGTAGTCTAGTTAAGTTTAAAACAAAAAGCTGTCTATTCAAACTAAAGTTAAAAAAAAAAAATTTAAAAATAAATCAACGTACCAATCAATATTTCTAAAGTCTTCCCAAAATAAAGATATCAGTTTAAGTGAAATGTCTGACCCATGGTAAACCGTAATTCAAATGTGAAATGCACTCTCACTCAGACACATCACTCTGAACTAAACAAATAAATATCCCTATATCTATGAGCAATAGTTAGTTACTCACAACTTTCCAGAGCAGCTGGTTAATTGGTTTTCTTCTATGTTCCATGCAAAAAGTCTGAGTCTCCAATGCCTTCCTGTAGTGAAGATACAAACACAAGTTCCTCTTAGTAAATTATCTTCTATAAAATAATCTATGCAAACGCATTTCAAGTTGAATTTAGCTTAACATTACCTAACATAACAAACTGCCATGTCATTGCAACTCATGCTAACATTGCTAGCGGGCTAACAAGGCTAACCGCGACTAGCATTTAGATTTAACAACACTGCATCTTATTGAAACAGCTAGAAATTACAATCACATAAGTATTTACCTTCCAAAAGCTTTTTAATTTCTGTTACTCGTCAGCAAACTCTGCAAATACCGGGGCAGGGCCAAAATTATTAAGTAGCTATGTAAGTGGTACTATACTGTGGTAGTATGCTAACACTAATTCTGCCTAGCATCTCTCCTCTCTCTGTCGCACGTCGGTTAGATCTCGATATCCCGCCCTAATTAATTCTGATTGGACTGACAGCTAAATATCATAATCAACACAAAACAAACTAGAGTTAAAACGGAGAGTTTGATACTCTCTCAGTTAGATTGTCTATGTAGCACCCTACTACAATTTGCACAGCAAAATAAGTAGTTCAATAAATCAAAACTTCTATTTTTTTAATTCACAAACAATTAAAATTATTCTAAAAAGTTGTATTTATTATTTATTTACTTTTAAAATGTAATATTAACTGTATTTTAACATCACAATGAATGACTAAATCTTTTTTTTTTTAATTCTATCAACATTTTCTTTTTTATTCATGTCTATGAATGACATGTTATTAGACGGATGGACGTTACATCAGTTGTGTCATCAGTTGGCAAGAAATTTCAGTTAAAACCATAAATATCTATGTCCCGCTATCAAGGAAACAACACCAAAGTCAAAAGGGTTCATCATCTTTGAACCATGAATGTCTGTACTTACATTTCAAAATAATCAATCCCAATCCCTTATGCATCTGGTAGAGTTTCTTACAAACAGCCCAACATTGCCAAAACTACAGCATCACATCTGGCTAAAAAATAATGAGGAGAAATGAAAGAACAGGAGCATCCTTTCAGAAATCCTTCAAATATGAAAGAAGCCTGGGAGAGTGGATTATCCCTACAGTCTGTTTGGATTTCAATATTGTTAGATAAATGTCAGAAAACCACAAACTGGAAAAGAAGTCATATGAACGGTTTTGTATTCTACCAGGTTTACTGGAATTACAAATTTGTTTGATGTCTCATGGTTGAGTCAGAGTTTAACTTTTACTTCTAAATAAGTGGTTGAGTTTAATTATGGTGTGGAGCTTCTGCAGAACCTCAGTAAACAGTGTTGTGAAGTACAGTTACACAATGTCCCTGTGCAATATGTTATCAATGACAGACACGATTGGAAAAATGACAGAAGACAAAGAAAAACAGATACGGGTGTACGGGGTTGTATTTTCCATTGGGGTGGATATATGTCTAAACATCCAGCTCATCTCTAGCCTCACCTGACAGCACAGTAAACACACCCAAAGGCCTTTCAGCTGAAATAACTCATAAACTGGTTATGAACCCATCCCCCATCACAGCAGATTCTCCAAGACCAAATTGTTAAGTTGGGTGGAGTGACATCCTTTTCACCCTCAACGCTGACTTCAAAGTCTGCAAGAAAGAGGAGACACGATGAAAGAGGTGGGAAAAAATGCTGGGCTGGTAGAAAAGGAGGGACATCCCAACTCACACAGCATCATCCTTTCATCCAAAACACAGGCTCCATCCTCGAGCCAATAACATTACACGCTGATGTAAACCTACCTGTGCTGGCTTATAGCGCTGACCCAATCATCAGAGTCAATCACTGAAGAAGCAGAGAGACAACACTTCACCTGGCTGCTTCCAGACCCCTAACACCAGTTGGAGAAGCAGGTAAAGATGATTTATCTTTGCGTTAGGATGAAATGTATTTATGTCTGATTTAGCTGATATCAAACTTTAATGTGGTGCACCTCTTTTGATCAAACTAGAAATGTCTGTATGTAAATGTGTCATTTTATGAATTGGGACGCTTAATGTAAAGATAAATATGCATAGATTGAATGAAAGACACTTTCATAAGAAGGCAGATTTGAAATCAAGCTTACACCCGGAGATGAATGAACAGAGAAAAATCTACATTTCAAACATTTAGAACTGACACTACTCTTTGAAAAGTCAATTTTACTGCTAAATCTGTAATTTTCCTCATCATTATTATCCTTTAATACAGTCATTTTCTCGGTTTTGGGTGCTTAAGTCATGCAAACCCTTGGAAATCTTTGCAGAGTTGCAAAGAGAATTCCTTCAAAACCATCAGCTGGAACTAATCCTAGAAAATCACTGGAGTGCAAATATAACCCTTTTGTGTCATGAGAAAAGCTGGCTCAGATGAAACACTGCTGGCTGGAAATTTTCGTATTCCTTTGCATGTGTTTCTATTTAGTCCAAAAGGCAGATTGTAGACAGTGATATTTGTTTCATTCTGCAGAAATGCATGAAACCCTGACCCAGCAATTCAACTGTAGACCTTGGCATGTATATTTAATTACTATTGTGTTGTAATGAGGATGGGAGGGTCTCCTCATCTGTAAGGCATTTTAATTGAATCCGATCCATTCAAAAATCAAAGATTCTTAAATTGTATTCACATTAATGACACTTGTAATTAAATTCTATCCATACATTTTGACAATAACCAAAAACAGAAACAAGATCCAATCTCTTCATAGGTGGAATGTTCAAATAAAGTGTTTTGTGACCTAGATTCTCAGTTTCCCTACGCGTTCCATACAAATAGTTACTGTATTCAAATTTAGAATGATCCATGAAAATCAATGAGGATGATGAAGTGAAAGATTAGATAAATTGTTATTGATGTTAGGGAGGTTATGTTTTCAATAATGCCAGCGTTTTTTGTTGTTGGTCCAATAAGATCATGCAAAAGCTAACAGACATTTGAAAATGTGGTGGCAGGGTAGGGTAAGGGTCAGGCATGATTCAATCACATTTTGGTTTAAGCATGGATGAAGTTGGAAGATATTTTCCCAACATTGCAAGTTAGGGCATTTTATTAGATCTTCAATGTTAGTTTGGGTAACTCATGGCTGAAGTTATGAAACAATCTCCATAAAACTTTCAGAAGGGGGGTCAGGCAAACCAAAACGCAGGACTGTTCAGTCTTGCAGGTTGTATACTATGTGTTGATTGTCTTTATAGTTTTTGTACTGTTTTCATTTGAGTTAGTCTATAAAATGTTAGACAGTTATAAGTTATTAAATCATGTTTTATTCATGTTCCTGGTGAACTTCTCAACTCCAAAGACAAGACCTGTGTATATTTGGTCAAACTGTTGAGCTGAAATATTTTCTTACGGTTAAATTGCGTTCAATCAGCATCATGTACTGACAAAGGAAATGTGTCTTCTTCGTGTATTATGAGCTCAAAAAGCCACTGTATACCTGTGTTGTTCAACAAATTCTTAAGCATGATTTTGCATATTTGCTGCCGTTAATATATAAAGATATGGAGAACAGCATGAAAGAAAAACAAGTTGCTGTAGGATGACCAGCAAACAGGTCAACCTTGTGAGGACAACCCAGTGACTGATGCAAACGTGTCCTTTAATCAAGCTGGTACTTTGTCTATTACGCACAGCTCCTGTAAACAAGCACATAACTAAATCTAGTTGTATAATTGATCACACAAGATTATAATGATCTGTAGGGCAATGATAACTGTTCATCAACGCACCCTGGCAAAGACAGGAGGCGCTCTAATGGGATTGCAAGGCTGATCGTGGATAAGTGTTGCTTCTATCCTCAAACAACTTAGCTGGAGTTATCCCGCAGCATTCATGCCTTTGCCGTCATCGTTGGGAATGAGTACAATCTCATGCAGGCAAACCCAAAGGTCACCTGACATTAGTTAACCCTAACCCTAACCCTAGCCTGACCTGCATCTGATAACACCGTTACATCCCATGTTTGAAGACAAGGTTTTGTACTTGGGTACAGTGCGTCATTTGTGCTTGATGCTTCGAAGCATTGGATCCAATTCAAGCTGATGAGTCAATTCAAGCTGACTCATCAACATCCTCATCATTTACCAACTGAAATATAATCAGGATCTAATTGTGAAAATGTAAAAATGTGTACTACAAAGAATACTTTGAGAATATGCCAAATCTGCAAGTCGGCACGGAGCCAAAAGTGTTTCACAATAAATAGCGTGCAAGAAGTGTCTGAAATGATTTAACCTGCACCCGTGATATGACCTGTGTTTCCAGAAATAATTCAAGTTATGGTCAGTATCATGAGGGCTGATATGTGCCAACAATACCAAAAAAATTTTTTTTGAAATCTGTCCTGTCATATATATTTACACAGAACTTCGCCCAAAATTTACCAGTACAATCCAAAATGTGGGAGGACCACAATAAAAAAGTCAATCAAGGTGATCACGCTCTTAGATCTTGGTAGTTCATGTTGTACTTTTTGCTCATCCCTATATTATAAGCATTAAGCAGATCAATAAATTCTGATCTCACGGTGGAAGTCAGAAAAACAAAAATTAGCACAAAGGTTGGCAAAGGACTCCAACGGATTTATGAGGGGAGTTAAAATGAGATCAAACATGCCAACCGAGGGAGGAAGGGTTGTGCATGTGGGAGTGAGCAAACAGAGGACAGGTAGGCTTGCATTAGCCTGTTTGTAAGTGGGCCATGTCTCAAGTACTGAAAAGGGCTTAGCACTTTATACACCGCCTTTGACGTTTGATCCCAGGTGAATCTGATTGGCCAAGAGGAGATTTGGTGTCAGCCTGAGTGACAAGCTGGCACACGGTGAATGAGAATACTAGGGGTACAAATACAGGGAAGTCCGGCAGCTGTCTCAGTATTTGGGACTGGGCTTGAAAGGTTTCTGAGAAAGGACAAAGAGAAGAGGGATCTTATTGTTTTAAAGGTAAGCTTTGTTATGGAAGTCGAAGGCGGTGCTACATGTAGGTGTGGTAGTATGGTAAATGTTTTTGTCTTGCAACTTAAGTGATGGGGTTTTAGATTTAAGGAAGCATGAACGCTATTATCAATTTAACCAGACGTACAGTATCGGTCAAAACTTTTGAATGGTACTGTAGTCTCTGAAGGGTAGGGCGAGCAGTTTTTACCTTTGCACAGCAAGAAATCAAAGGCTCATCTACCAAAACAGGTGTGCCGGCTTTTTCTTTGAAGTACAGCAAACCATGGAAAAGCATGGCCTACTCGAAATAAGTTCCAGAGAAATGTGGAATCCATCAGGAATTTAAACAAGCACCAGATGGCTGCTGTGACGAATCAGTAGCGCCTTACGAGATGGGTGGAAGGGAGAATGGAGAACTCATCTCAGATATGCTTCTTTTGCATCTCTGCTTTGCACTATTCTGTTAAGCAGCATCATTTTGTCTGCCTTACCCTTGTCTGGAGTTTGCACCGTTATACCACCATCTGTCCTTTCTTTGAGTTGTTATCCTTAACAAGGGAAACTTTCCTCCAGTGAATATGTATAATGCACAGCTAAATTGTATGCCAGCTTGCATGCATCATTGTATCAGCAGTACAAAGCAAACTAAATGGACTTTACAGATTTATGGCGGGCTTAGCCAAACATGTTTGAATGAAAACTCGGTGAACTGTCTGCTGATATGCAAAATCTTCAAATCTGACTCTCAAGTTAACCTGGCACTGCATCCTGTCTGAGAAGCCTTACCTGTTGTTAGCAGGCAAAGTGATGACCCAGAACTAGGAAGTTGCATTGCTCTGTTGGCAAGTACCATTGGTATTTAGTGATGATGACATTAGAGGTCGAAAAGGACACATGTGCTGGAGGTTACTAATTTTGGCCAGAGTTTAACTCTTGTCCTGACACATAGTCAGCCAATTTATTTGTACTTAATGCCATGTGAACTGCAGGATTTTAAGTGGCTAAGTAGTTAGTAGTTAGATAACTAGATGCTGAATGGCTTCATCTCATCCACTTTACCTTGGATGTCTACAGCATTCCAATATTTCTTTACTCTTTGCTGTCTTAATATCTGTGCAGCACTGCACAGCACACATCTGTCTCTAATGTTTTTTTTCTCTTCCTTTCCCTCATAGGTTGGGCAGTAAAATGGCGCGTCTGCTGAGCCTTCTCTGCGTTTGGTTCCTGGTTCGGACAGGTTTCAGCCAGGACATGCCTTATGAGGAGCTTTTGGCCCAGATCCAAGCCTGTCCTAAAGAATGTCGTTGTCCTCCCAACTTTCCTCGTGCCGTTTACTGTGACAATAAAGGCCTGAAGAGCATCCCCCAAATCCCACCGCACACATGGTATCTCTACCTGCAAAACAACCTCATTGAAGCTCTGCCAGCAGATGTCCTACGTAATGCCACATCGCTGCGTTGGCTGAACCTGAACCGTAACAAAATCACCAGTGAGGGAGTAGAGGAAGGTGTCCTGAATGCAATGTCCAGCTTGGTGCACTTGTACATGGATGACAACCTTTTGTCTTCTGTACCATCTCCTCTACCCGCCAGCTTGGAGCAACTGCGTTTCTCGCGTAATCGTATCTCCAAGATCCCTGCTGGAGTATTTATTGGTCTGGATAAGCTCAGCCTCTTGGACCTCCAAGGGAATAAGCTGATGGATGATTCTGTAACTGAAGTGAGCCTGAAGGGTCTGAACAACCTGGTGCAAATCAATCTAGCAAAGAACCAGCTGAGTAGCATGCCTCCTGGCCTGCCGCCCACCACAACCCAGCTTTTCCTGGATGGCAACAACATTGAGAAAATCCCAGCTGACTACTTTAAAGGTCTACCAAAAGTGGCATTTCTCAGGCTCAACCACAACAAGCTTGGCAGCGGTGGAATTCCCAAAAATGTGTTTAATGTTTCCAGCATTTTGGACTTACAGCTGTCCCACAATCAGCTAACTGAAGTTCCTGTCATCTCTTCAGACCTTGAGCACCTTCACCTTGACCACAACAATATCAAAAGTAAGTCTGTTAGATTTGCAACTGCTTATTTTGTCTGATTATAGCAATGTTGTCAGTTTTAGAGCCTTAACTTCCTTTGTGTTTTCACAGGGGTAGATGGCTCTAACGTCTGTCCTGTCGCCCTTGCCGATGTTGACGACTCCATCAATGACAGTGTCCCTCGGCTGCGCTATCTCAGACTGGATGGCAATGAAATTAAACCGCCAATTCCCAGGGATGTCATTCTGTGCTTCCGTCTCCTGAGGTCCATAGTTATATAAGCATCTCTGAAAAATGAGATGGGTGAATCCATGCAAAAACAAAAATAGGTGATGTGTAATAACTGCATGATTATGAAATTCAATGTGTTGTCATCAATTTGTTTTACTTCTGTCACTTAGGAGAGGATCCGGTCAGATCCCAGACATCATTGATTTTCAGTGGAGTTTTTATAATATCTGAACGAATGTTCAGAGTTAACCAGAAGTTAATGGGTTAGAAGAATGAGCTGTGGTCTGTTGATCACCAGTCGTGCCTTAAGTTGGTTTATCTACGAGGAAATCCACAAATTCAGAACGAAAATCTGAGTGTACTTTAGGATTTTAGTGATTAGACAGATAGGAGGAGTATATGCATTAACAGAATGTGGAGATATACCAGGGGTATTGTCATTATGCTTCTCCAGCACAAACTAATGGTATTTTTTTCGCAAGGTTTTTGGTCTTATTTACTTTTTCAATATACTCTCAATGGGTAATTTATTTTTATTTAATAAAGATGAAACATAAGTAGAAATATGACAATCCTGTGAATGTTTGTGCTCAATATTACTTCATGTTTTGTACACAAAATAAAAGGGATAACTGTTTTTAATTTTTTTTCCCTTTTAAAAGTTTTATTTGATGTGATGATTTCTCTGGAGATACAGATTAAGAGAATTAATTTAAACTGTCTTTATTTGAATTAAACTCCTGTATATGAAAAAGTGCCCCATTGTGATTGTTTCTTTTTTACTGACGAGCTAACACAAATGTAGCCATCAGGCTAATGATGAGATTGTGAACGTAGAGTAGATGATCGTCCACATAGTATTATTCAGCCGTTACAGTTAAGACCCATTAGATGAGCTGTATGTAAGTAAGACACATCCACACCATTTATGTCCATGCAATAAAGCTCTGGAGAATGTTCAGTCAGTGCAGCTGTTCCTTTACACACTAAGACAATAATTCATTTCAGATACCATCCTGTCATTCAAATCCCTCACATGTACTCGTCTTAATTTCCTGCTGTGATTGCCTGGTGCTGATCAGCTGCTCACATCTGTCCAATAACACATCATCATCCTGGCTGCTTCAATATGACTCTTCCTGTACCTCTTAATTCATTCATGCGGCTGTTATGCATCCTCCACTTGCCCTCTTTTCACACGTACTCTAACTTTAGCGTTTCATTCGCCTCTTCAGTCTGAACGGAGTCATCAGCCACGACCACCACCAGCAGGGAATTTTTATGGTGAACAGTACTGACCCATATTCTCTGCTGCAATAAACAATTATATTCAGCTTGCTCACTTTTCTCTCCTGATTGAAATGATAATACAGCCATAGATCGTTACTCCTTACTCCAAATCAGGGCTTTCACCGTCCAAATATTGAAAGGATACAAAATGACCAGTTTATGGTTGGAAATTGGTTGGAAAAATAGTTTTCATTCGCTGTGGATGATAGACAAAAGGTCAGCCATAACATTAAAACCACCTGCCTAATATTATGTAGGTCATTGGTATTAACTTTTTCAGTAATTGGTGCTGCAGTAGCTCCTCTGTGGGATCGGACAATTCAGGTTAGTTTTCTCTTCCCACACATCAATAAGCCTGACCAACAGGGACACTGGTTCACCAGTTGCACCTCTTAAGTCCACATTGGTAGGAAGTAACAACTGCAGACTGGAAACAATAACTAGACCTGCAGTGGAGATGCTATGGACCAGTCATCTAGCCATCACAATGTCGCCAGTTTGGGAGTCACTCAGATATTTCCGTTTAGCCATTTTTCATTTCCTTGCTGCCTCATATATCCAACATACTCACAGGTGCCATTGAGATGAAATTATTAATGTTACTCTGACTTCAGTAAGAACTTATTGTTGAACAGTTGTTATAATGTTATGGCTAATCGTGTACAATTTCAAACTAGGCCTATGCTGTCATCTCAGACAGAGGGTATATCCCGAACGGTCTATGAGGGTATAAAATTTGAAAATGATTCATGATTTATCATGTTATCATAAAGGATCTGTGGCAAACTTGGCAGCAATGACAATTCTATAATATCCCAACTTTTCAGGGATATAAACATGAATAATACATCAATAACGTTAAGGCGAGCATCACTGTGGCATAGCAGTTATAATCACAGTGGTTCTGGGTTCTAATCCACCTTTCTGTATGGAGTTTGCAGAAACATGCACCGTAAGTGAATCGGTGACTCTATATTAGATGAGTTTGAATGGAAGAATGTGTTTTGCTCTGTGACAAACTGCTGTCTTGTCCAGGGTGGATCTAAAAATAGCAAAGAATAAGCGGTTAGAGAAAATGCATGGATGGGAATTATAAGGCTTGGCATTCAAGATACTTAAGCAACAATAATAAGACCTTCACTGCCTGGCAGGCTGTCCCCATTATGCATATTCATAAAAATACAGGTTATCCTGTACAGTCATGCAGTGTCAGTGGTAGCTGCTGAAACTAGGAGGCAAACAGAGATTCACTTAAATAATAACAGCAGCATCAGGAAGCCAGCCACCTGGAGCCTGGAGTTACCTGCAGTTACAGCCATGTAAACAGTGGCATGAGTGGTTACACTGCACACTACCTGCACCTGCTGTGGTGAAATGGTCTGTGTGACCAGCTATCATCTATTACTATTCACTAAAACAGCCTTTTGTAGGCTTGATATTTCACATTGCAAACATTTTGCATCAAAACCGAAAACTCAACTCAATTAATGTGGTACGTAATAGTTGGACACGTCTGATGATAAAATCTCCACCTCACAGCTTATTAACCCTTTAATTCCCTCACTAAGGAAAAAAAACTTTGGAAAATGGATTTCATTGTATATTTTATATCCGTGGAGCATTTATGTTTTAGAAAATAACTAGACTTTTTTGGTTGTCAAGTTACAAGTTACGTAATTCTGTTTAGTAGGTCAAGTCTTATCATCCTTTAATAGGCTGACAAAAAAAATCTGACTCATCCTACTCAATAGGACTTTCTAAATGTCATTGGTAAATGCCGTGGTTGCCTCTTTGACCTTTGGTGTCCCCCAGGGCTTTATCATTGGCCCCTTACTCTTTAGCATATACACGCTACCTCTTAGTTATATTATAAGCAGGTTCAGTCATGTTGCACGTATATATCAATGAGGAATAGTGACCCAAAATGAGCTCGGCCAAACAGCTGAGGGTTAAGGGTTAACGTTTGAATGCATCTTCAGAGCAACAGAGAGTCTTCAGAAAGCACTCAGGTGTGCCGTGTCCATCCATCATTGTGTCAGCCAAAACTCATTCAGTCTTCGCTTTTTCAGAATGGGTAGCGGCAGAAGAGCCCAGAGTACAAGTCCCAGCTTATATGGCAGGTGAGGAAGGATGTCTGGCACCCTCACTCTATCCTTTTCCCCTCACTCATCAAAAGCTCTAGAGTTACCATGGGAGTGAGCGAGAGAGGAAGGCAGGTTGACGCAAGATTGTGGCCAAATAATACTGGCCTATAGAACTAGCCAGGAGCTGTGTGTATCTGATTTTGTCTTGACAGTGGAAACTGAAGATGAGTCTATGGGCGTAAGTACCATCACTTAGTCTAAGGATCTCCTCGTCTCTGACCCACACCAGATCATCCTCAATTGGAATGCCGTGATATCCGGCAGCAGAACTCAAAATGTTTAGCAAGTGACAGTAGGAAGAGAAAGCAGCGCCAACCAAAGGGGAGGGCAGGGGCCTTCTTCCAAACGGGGACTTCCTCTCAGCACTATGCTAACAGGGGCTCCTCACAGAGCTCCCATTGTGTACAAGGGTCCTGTGGATCCCCCCCATACATGAAAGCAACTCATGCCAGAGTTTCACCCCCAGGGAATGGTATACAAGTATTTCAGTCTGATTGAGCCACATTCTTAGAAAAATAAAAAGGATACACTTGTCAAGGATAAAAAGGTATTTTGCCATTGGAAGGCCTTTCCTCTGTGCATGTAATATCTATGTGTGTGTGTGTGGTGTTTGAGAGGGTCCGGCATATGTGTGTGTATAGTTTGGGGTGGGTGCACTCCAAGTGACCAAAAGCAATCCGCTCTGGTCCAATCAGTCTCAGTGCCTACCCCGACACATAAGCGGCAGGGCACTCAGGTCTGCCAGAGCACACAGACCTACACATACACACACACCTACACACTTGTTACATTCTCACACACACACTCACACACACACACACTCAGTACACCCACCCTCCCTCTTCAAGGCACCCTGCGCGACCTCTCACCATTGGCCGAGTCCCGGAGCCCTCAGCATCTCCATCACGGCTGAAGGGACCATTCGGGAAAGCAGGAGACTGAGGTAAGGGTTCTTGGTGCTATCTATCATGCTGGCTCAATGGCTCCCTGGTGCCGGGGATTAGGCAGGCAGTAGCCGGACTTGCCCCTCCGTAAACAATGCTTTTCAAAGTTTGCAAAGAGGCCGCTCGTACTAATTGGTTGGTGGTGCAGCTGCTTTATTTTCTCTCTTGTGAATTTGCTTTGGAAGCTTTATGTCTGGCATTCTTAGTGTTTGATAAGCAGGCTGGTCGTTTTCTAAGCGTCTGTAGATTCATGTGTGAGAATTCAACAGGTGCTTTTTGGAGAAGTGACAGTCAAGGAGTTTCTTTGCATTTATTTTCAGCAGCCTCTTTATCATCATTTTCTGGTGCAGTAACTAACAAAGCATTGTTAATATTCATCAATACTTGAAGTCTTGTGTCTATTTTCGCCAGCAAGTTCCATAAAAGCAAAGAGAATCTTGTATCTGTTGATATAATTTGTATGAATTTTATCTAAGTAATAAATTATATGACTGTGGATTTACTGACTTAAATGTTGGGCACCTGCTTGCTTGAGGATTTTTCTTTCCACCTTCATGTGCTACAAAAATACTCCCAGCTTGTTCTGCAACCAGTTGTAAAAGCATGTCTGTCAGGTTTGCTTCTTGTTTTTGATGAAAGGAAAGTAGAATCATTGGATATCAGGAATGCCCAATGCAGCGCCAAACATAACAAGGAGGTAGTCTAGAGGCTTCACACATACACAGCGTCCACACACTGTGGACTGTGATGGCCTGTATAAAAGCACACCTCTGTCTCCAGCATAGTCCCTCTTTCAGTCCAGCCATGCTGGATTTCATTGCCCCATAAGAGAAAAGTCTATTTCCGTGGGGATGCAAACCAGTCACCTTCCTCGGCCGATCTGTGTTTCTCAGTAGGATTCACTGTGGTCACATCTCCTCGAGACAGTGACAGGATTGATTTGCATGACTTAGTCTCTCCCGCTCATATCAAGAAAGATGAAATGAATAACTGAAATCACCCATGAAGGTTTATTTTTTGTGTGTCTGTCCCCATCCCAGAAATAGCAGCTGAGGTTTCTCTTTTTTTTTCTCTCTCTGAAAAGGTAGATGTGTTAACAGTGTGCATCTGTGAGAGGATGTGTCTTTCCAAGTGTGTGTGTGTGTGTGTGTGTGTTTGAGCACCCTCACAGCTGAACGAAGCTTTTCCTTACAGCTGTAACTCTCTGCCATCCTGTCCACAAACCTCGGAGGAATTTGGAGTTTGAGTGTTGAGACAGTCGGCGAGCGGGCCTCATAAAGGCCCTCTGTAGAGGGTGAAGGGTCGAGTTAGCTTAGAAACCTCTCTCTCTCCCTCTCTCTCTTACTCTCTCCCTCCCTCTCTGTCTCTCTCTTTTTCCCTGTGTGTGTTTGCGTTTTCACTCTCTCCATCTAACCCTGAGGGCCAACATCTTGTCCACATCTCTCTCCATCTCGCTCTTCCCTTGCTCTCCGTTTCTCTCCCCCAGCCTTTAGGACTCTCCCTTAACTCTTCTGCTCTTTCTTGGAATCAACATCTTTTATGTCAGAGCAGCTGAGATGTGGCCACACCTTAGGATCTAGAATGACAGAAGTAAACACATTCTTTAGTCAAGTAGAAGAACAGTAACTTGAGCAAAAAAAAGAAAAGAGAATCTGCTCAATTAAGTAGTTAGAAGTATGAAAGTTTAATAATTTTGACTGGCTTTTTTTGTGCAAACCTAACTGAATCTCAGTCGTCTGTTCGTCAGTCGTGCATGATAAGCACCGATGGATACACCAAGGACTGTTTGAAAAATCTATGGAGTAAAAAGTACAGATATTTTTGTTCAAAGGAGTAAAAGCAAAACGTTGTCAGAAAAGGGAAAAGTACAGATACATGAAACTCTATGATAGTCCTAATGTTTTGCCAGTTGCGCTAGCTTATTAAACAGTAATTACATACATATGCCAATCTTATTATGATGGATTCCCCTTATGAACTTAGTGAACCCCTCTGAGCTTGGCCGAACCGTGTTGCTAACAAAAAGAGCAAGATTATGAAGAGCGGCTATCTGGGTCACAGCTCAGCAGAGTAGATCTGCACTGAATAGAAATCCTACGTGCTCATTTTAGATTCATGTAGAAAGAAACCCTCTTATAAGCACCTCTATATGAGGTTTTTTAATTTTCTTTTCTTTTACATGAATTAACCTTTTTAGTGTACTTGGGGAAAATATGGAATGGAATGCAAATAAAACTTTATCCGATGTTTTATTGAAAATGAATCCCTTCTCCTTCAAATATATTCCAAACCATCATCATACAAGCTAGAAGCAGACTGGTTAGAAGTTTTAACCTATGCAGACTGCAGAAAAAGTTCCTCATCAGTTCAACTCTGACTCCTAATTTTTGACACTCACCATGCTAGTACTGACTTGAGCCAAGATGGCTGCCCTCCGGAGCGGCTGACCTCTGCCTACAGCCAGTCAGGAGGCCCTCGTAGGTGAATTCCTCAAGCTGTCCACACCTCAGTAATGAATTCCTTGACCTCCGTCATGTCGGGTTCTAGTGTGTGTTGTGTGTAATGGTTAAACAGCATCATGAGGGCCAGACTAATATAAGTACACCTTCAAGAAAAACACATTTTAAAGCAAATTGGGAAGCTCTGCAGGATTTGCAATCAATTTATTTCTGTTTGTTTCCACTGACAGTGGCGGGAGAAATTACAACAAATAAAAAAAACCTCACCTTGTGACTGTCAAATTTTTCATGCTATGTCCTGTAAATGATTTTTCACTCACGGCCTTCGTCTAGGTGGACAATGAGGGTGCTCGTGCGGTTGGTGCTGGGACTCTTCGTCCTCAAAGTGGTGGTGGCCAGCCCCAGATTTTCCCGACAAGTGGACTTGGACACGTACGACAATGGCAACTACGATGTGGAGCTAGACAATTTAAATTTGGAGAACTACGACTATGAAGACGGTCTGACAATTGATGATCCTCAGGTAAGAAACTTCAGACGTCACACCATAAGAAAGATGTTTGTTGATCACTTTATTTTCCATGACGAAGACAAGATGGCGTTAACCGTTAAATGTCCTGGTCAAACTGTTTGGTTGATCGCATAATGAATCGCTATTTCCTACCGAAAAATATGTGCAATTGGACTGAACCTTTTACAATATGACCCAGTGGCAGCATGTATATGCTAAAAAGTAAGGGGCCGAGGATGGAGCCATGGGGGACACCACAAGTAAAAGGTGCCACCTAAGATGAAGCATTAACCATGGCTGTTGAGAAATGAGTAGGATTTTTTTTTTGGCATATTAAAGCCTCTGGGGATTCTGTTAATAATATGCAAATCAGAACATGGTCCATGCCTGACGTCATCAGACCAGACTCTTCTTTCATAATCATCAAACCTGTTTATTCAGATAATGATCGGATGATTTTGACGTGAAATAATACAAAAAACTAAAATCACAATTGTGAAAATATTGCTTTTGGCTGAAATGTATTTCGAACCCAAAGAGTCTGAAAACCCTTGGCGTTTTCTTGGACTAGATTTGATTAAAATGAGATTTAAGTACTCAGACTAAAAAGAAAAGGGATAATATGACTTAATATGTTCAATAATAGTAGAAGAATCTACCTTAAAAACTGCAAATTTATACAGTAGTAAGATTCTTTGGCATTAAAATACAATGCATTTTTATTAATTCTTCATCTCCTGATATATCTATCAGTAACAATCTTGCATACGATCCCCTTATTTTGAAAGATGAAGAAAAACAAATCGGGTGATGTCATGTTGTTTTTCGTGTTTCTTACTAGAAAGTTAAACATCTCCGACCTCCTGAGAGGAATAACTTTTATAACTCATTTAAGCTCCACATGACATAATGTATCAATGAAGGGCACTTAAAATAAACAGATTTATAAAGGAGAATAAATACAACTCATGTGACATCGACACAATACAGCTGTCATAATTCCCAAAAGTCCCTGTTTTCTTCATAAAGGTGACAGTTCATTATTGGGGAATTAGTTGGTTCTGAATTGAGGTTACTCGGTTATTATGGAGCAGAGAAACATCCTGCTGACACCAACTGCAGCAATTTGGGATTAGACCAAGTACTTTCCAGAATCCTGCAGAATTATCCTCCACCTGGAGTAGATTCTATCTTTCTAGGGACAGACATGTTCTTAATCTGCTTGCCAATGAAGAATATCTTCCGGTGTGAACACTGCAGAGCTTGAAGCAGTAGTATAATAGTATATTAAAGAGAAATGACATTTTCCCACAGTGAGTGTCACATCTCTCCCCATAAAGCCCATAAGAGTTGGTTTCTTTATAAGTGTTACCTTCTGTTTCTCAATAAGTCCCAGTCAAACAAGCAGCTGAACTCAAGGGCTGCTGAGCCTGCTGGGACTTCAATCTTTTCACATTCCTCTCAAATTCTGTTCGGCCTCGCAACTTTTAAAGGAAAGGTGGAGAGCAAAAGCTTACGAAGCGCGTGATGGCTTCCAGAAGACCCTTTTAAATCAACTCAAGATGGGTGTTATGTGGCGAGCCTGCGCTGCCAGTTTTAACCAAACTTCTCGTTCCAGTTTACTCCTTTTCGCAAAAAAAAAAGAAAAAGGAAATGAAGCCGATGTGCAAAGATTTTCAACAGGCTTCATGTGGGCCAGAGATTCAAGTCAAATCTGACCAGGATTAGGCTCACACCACCACTAATATCCAAGGCCAGTCCCTCAATCAGATGCAGATCAGACAGGATGACATCTTTTATTTTCCACTTGAGCAAAGAAGATCGACCACAGCCTCTGGTCTAAATCTAAAATGTTGTGCAAAGTTTTGCAGCAGTTCTTGTGTTACAATGGATTTGATAATATCTCTGAGTTTAACCCTTTGATTTCCTGCTCAACTGTTGTATGTCTGATTGAAAAATGTGTTCCACTTGCCGTAACCTGTTTATAATGGGACCCAGTGGCAGCATGTGTATGTTAAACGGTAAGGGGCCAAGGGTTGAGCCCTGGGGACACCACAAATCTAAGGGGTCATGCAGCTTTTCAGATATTCCTATCTGATCGGTAGGATTTTTTTTTTTTTTCGTGCATTTTATAGCATGTCAGGACTTGCTAAACAGATTTATGTAACTCGGTGAAAAGAAGTTTTACCTAAATGGTCAAGAGATTCCATTTTATAATGAAAGTAATAATAGTGAGCTACAGTAACTTAATCAAAATGGACTATTTTCCATGAAAGTCTGACTTTTGTTTCTGTTTAAAAGCATGCTGGACGAAAACAATAATTATTTTTAGGGAATTTTCAATTTCAGGTGTTCAAGATATTTAATTAATAAATTAAATATAATATGCAAAGAAATCATTTTTGAAGGGTTTTAACAGGAGTGGGTAAAACACAGCATGACGCAAAAGACCTTTCTGGCATCTGTGGGTGCAGGAAGAGGAGAAACAGGATCATTACTGGAAGCTTATTCATCTTTAACACAAACAATGATGATTTGTGAGAAATAGCATATTTCAGGGGTCTTTTATCAGATTCTCACTTGGACCGGTCGTTTAAGAAGAGTGAGGCTTAAAAGGATTTTATTCACACAAACATCAAATAGCAGGCGAGAAATGAAGCGATGATGACCTCCATGCTTCTGGAATGCTGACTCTCCACGTTCCACGTCCATCTGTTGGTATTTCTTTTCTTTCTCCACGGGGCGGGTCTCTTTTCAGAGTAGTAGAGGCTCATCCTCTCTGCAAGAGTCTCTGCAAATGTTCTAACCTTCTGATTCTAGATTCAGATAGTTTTACACTCACTTTTCCTTTTTCGACCGGTTGTCTTAGACTGTGTTCATGACTTTAGCCCGGGTATTTTATTCAGGGAGTTTATTGTTTGCACTGCTGTTGAACTGGACCGTCTGTCGGTGCACGTCAAGCTTAATTTTATAAACACAATATTTTACAATAATAGTTCATATTTCATCCACTAGGGGGAGATTTTTATTTGTTTTTTTTTCACAAAAATTCTTTTCAAACATAACTTCATAAACATTGGTCTGATCTAGTCCCAATTTGGTGCAGATGAATTCGAATCGCGGAGCATCATTTTGTGTTTATCATAATTAACTTTAATAGTTCATAATTTATCCACTAGGGGTAGCCTTTGTTGGGAGAGATTTCCGCATAAAACACTGTTTTTCAAACATAACTTCCAAACCGTTGATCTTATTTAGTCCCAATTAGGTGCACATGAATCACCTTGAGGAGATCTATCTTCTATGTATCATATTTTACTCTAATATATTGTATTTCATCCACTATGGGGAGATCTTTGAAAAATACTGTTGTTTTGGTGGTACAACACAGTGGATTGGGGGCTTTTTCGGGGATGTACCCTTGCCGTCGCATAGACCTAGTTTCAGATTTCATGCCCCACCAAATGAATGTATGGACCCCCCTCCCACCCATCACCACTGGACATATTCTGAGGGTTCTTACTCCATGTCCATGTCAACAATCGGGTCGAACACTGAAGGTTTGCCGCTTACTTTTAATCTTGTCGTTTCAAAATGAATAGACTTATTTAGTCTCCTGAGGCTAAACTTCAAGAACTTAAAATTGCACGCTTAATTTATTGGATTGGAATAAGTTATGAAAACTTCTTAACAAAAAAAAAGTCCTTAAATTTCTTCTAATTAAAGAAAAAAAGTTGAGTACCAGTCACATCTGCTCTCCTGTGTGTTCTTAAAATCTATACGATATACGGATTAATATTAACTTTTTTGAAATGATGTAACCGATGCTTAAAATGTTAAATTCACAGATAACATTTAAATGTTATAATAATAAACCTAAAATAAACTACTTATAACTCTTTAGTGGTAAATGATGAATAGAAGTGAATGATTTTTCTCAGAGCAAAAAGGTTGTTGGTTCAAAACCATTGGGGCCATTCTGTTTGTGTGGGTTCTGTTTGGGTTCCCAGCACCCATAGTCCAAAAAGATTCCATTTTGAGTTTCATTCAACGACAGTACGTGTTTATTCGTCGTATATTCTCAGCTACAATATAAGCTTTGAATATTCTCAACTTAATCAATTTTACAGTGCATGTGACACAGATACAGGAAATGGCGGTGAGGCGTCTCCCTCCAGAACCATCTCTAGTAACCGCTCTCAACAGAACTGTCTGGTGACATTCAACTCACATTATGAGTCACTATTTCTTATTGAAAGATGTGACTGAACCTTTTTATACTATGACCCAGAAGCAGGAAGTACATACAAATACATACAAAAAGTAAGGGACCAAGGACGGAGCCCTGGAGGACACCACAGGTCAAAGGAGGAATTTTGTAACTTGTTAGGACAAAAAAAAGTCTAGTAAGGGTCAAATAGTTTTCTAAAAACATGTTTTAAAGTTAAGTTAAAGAAGTTGATTCGGTAAATAAGCATTTATCTCCAAATGTGAAACTACTCCTTTAAGCTTCACAGTCCAGATATGCTTTTGGCGCTGACTCGCGTGCACAGCCTCACAAATGTGACTCGAAACTTTCCACATAGCGGCTCACAGGACTTTGCATAATTCAAGTATGATGTCGTGGTGTTACTGGTTCGTACGTGCCGATCGATGCTGCAGGAAATGATCCCCTGATCTCGTTTGTTGTGCAGGAGGCAGCTAGTCGAATCAACGAGGCTGTTTTGGAAGGAGTCCCTATTGACGAATAATGATTTTCTGCAGTTGAACTGAAACCCGGAATCCTTCTCCTGATTGATATTCTATATTCCACAGGATGACATTTTGTGTCAGCTGGATGCTTAACCTCTCTCTGTGCATTCTCCCTTCACATGACGTTCCCACAGCGTTTTTCAGGAGTTTTGGTTTCCAGTTTTTCGCCTCTTCTTTTCCCCTCGGGTTTATATGTTTGCTTTTGGGAAAGGGGGGAAATGAAAGGCAAGCTGCAGCAGGCTAAGTCTGTGCAAGACTTTTCAATGCCCTACCTTGTTGTATCCAGAACTGCGTCTGCCAAGATTCAAAATGTGACATCTCTTGGTCTGTGCATTTTAATGTCCCTGCATGACTTTTAGTCAGCTATATGTTTTTGAATCTCTTTAAAGCCTGGCAGATAGTTTGACTTGCACTGATCTGCCTCGTTCTTTTTTGATACGTCTCGGCTCAGTGGCGTCCGACTACTCCCGTTAGAAGCAGCTCGAATGAGTGAAATATGGATTCTTGCAGCTACCATGTGAGTCTTGGTTCCACAAGGACCATTTCATTTGTAGAAGCTAGGCGAGAGAGGGCGTCAGGTATTACCAGTGGTTGCGTGCGCCCCCATCTGGAGAATGGTAGAATTGCACGTAGAAAATGCAACGCAAACGAAATGATAAAACCAGATGGAGACTTTAGGAGCTGCATTTCATAAAGCTTGGTTGAGTTTAATTCATTTCTCAACAAAAAGCCTTAACTGTTGGCCACAAAGGTGATAAGCCCTTTGTTTTTGAAGACATTTTTATATGTTAATAAATAAGCTATAAGCACACTTAAGTCCTCACATGTGATTTTTGCTGTTTGTTTATCAGCGGGTGATCTAAACCTGAGCAGAACCGGGTTGAGCCCGGTCTGTTTAAGTAAATATGTAACATATACAGCATAAAGCTTCTTCACATAGAGGCGGAGGAGCATAAGCAGACCTAGTCTTTAGGCTGCACCACCATCACATCGTTAAAATTTAACCCCAAAATGGAACTGGTGCTGCCATGATCACAACAATTACATCTTAGATATGATATCAGAGCGCTACAAACACTGATTTGGAGAATTATGACCACGCAGGCTTTGCTTTCTTGACATTTGACAACAATTAGGAGTAAAAAACAAAATGCTTGTGGTTGAATATGGATTGAAAAGAGGCTTTTCTTTTCCTGTCCTCCTGAAAAAAAAGTGATCCGCTTCCATCAGATCCCTAACCAAAGGGATCTGCTGCCATCTAGCAGTAGAAGACTCTGATCCACTCATGGGTCTAGTCAGGGTCTTGAAACGGTGATACTGATTGAACTCTGATTAAAGTGACTCAGGTTTGTTAGTCATGTCTTTTTTTTTGCGACTTGAGTGGATCAAAGTTAGCAGAAAGTCACTCATTCACAAATCATTCAGGTAAATTTAAATCATTATAGTGGAGATGACATGATAAGTTATATTTTGATCCTCCAATGATGATCATGGTTTACTTTTTTTTCCTCCTTTTTTTTTTTTAACTTAATACCACATCAGTGGACTAATGATTCTTTCTGAAAATGAGAAACATCACAACCAGTTTACAGTTCTGTCGACGTTTGTCGGGAATTACTTTGAAATGTTGTCAAAGTCTTTTCATATTTCTAATAAATTCTACTGTTGAAAAGATTTTCCACATTTTCTCTCCCACCATTAAATTCTTTAAATGACTGTGAACGTTTTTGTCCCATAAATGCAGATTTAATCACATGAAATACTGTATCATTTGAAATATTTTGTCTTTTTTTTTCTTCTATCAGCCACTTTTTATGGAGTTTCTTACTGTTTGGGATGATTCAGAACCTGCTTGAGAAAAACTTGTTGAAAATGTTCCTTTAGGTTGAAAATTCTAACTAACATTCTCAACAACATGTGATGAACACACAGTGTTGATGTTAAGTCAATGACGTCAGAGCGACTGTATCTACTACAACATGCTAACCTGACTAGGCTTCACAATCCCTTATTAAGTAAACAAGTAAGTAAACACAACAAACTAATATCCTCACTGAACAAATAATGGAACCACATACATTCTGAATTAAAGTTTCACGCTTAATAGATCCCCATAAAAGACATTTTATTTAAAGGAGACAAAAAAGAAATTTATTTAGGATGACTAATGGGTCTCAGGATTCATCTCACCAACATGACACATTCGCTTTTTTATACTACTCCTTTCGGCCCACCTGTTAGTGTATGTGTGTGTGTGTGTGTGTGTGTGTGTGTGTGCAGGTGTGTGTGTGTGTCGGGGCACATCAATAACTGAGCTAACAGTCGCTGCAGCTACCTCCATCATGTTGAAACTGCTGGCAGTATTTACGTTCACGAGAAGTTAATTATGGAATGGCGCTGTTCGTTCGTGTAAATGCGATATCTCAAAAACTCTCGTGGATCATTTTCAGTTTTATACCCACTTGGGCCTTAGTGTGAGTAAGAACTGGATTGATTTTGGGAAAAGTTGGTTGCCTATTTCCGCCACTAGGGAGATTTTTATCTCTATAAATTCTCACCCGTTAGTCAGACTCAGTCCAACTTTGGTGTTTATGAATCGACTTGAGGAATTCCAGTTTGTATAAACCACATTTAATGGAATAAATCATATTTTACTCACTGGGCGTGGCTTTTTTTTACAACAGACACAGTTTTTCTGACACAACTTCTCATCTAATTTGAGGAGTTCAATCAGCAGGATGCTCATATAACTTGAATCCGGGGACAAACCCTTGTTGTGGGAGTCAAGGGCGTACGCCTAGTTTACTAGCTGCCCCTCCAGGTGGCGTCTTAGAGTTTACAAGACAATGAATAAAGGCCGATGCTTAAAACAACAAACGCGTGGCATCAAACTACATTCTATTGTTCCGATGCTTGGTGCACAAACATTTATGACTCACTGCTGCTGTCTTTCCCTCAGATAGAGATTGGAACACTGGCCCCACCCGACTATAACTACCCCGTACCTGAGGCCAAACCGGAAGAACAGTTACAGGAGGAGGAGGAGGAAGAGGAGATGCCCCTGACACCACAGCTCGCCCCGCAGGGTTCAGGAGGATCTGGGATTCTGATGGGCCCAGACACGCAGAAAGGTCTGAAAAAGCACAAATCTTTAAGTCTGAACGTCCACAGAGTCAGTTGATATTCAAACACCTCCGGTTGATGAAGTGAGGGCCCACGTGGGCTTTAGGAGGAAGAGCAGCACCCACAATGAGATAATCTCTAAAATCACCATTTGCAATCTTTAACAATCCTCTCCTCCATCTGCTTGTCATCCATTTAACTACCTGTTAATGGTTAAATGTGTCATTTTTAATCACTGCCTCCGTTTGTCACCGACTAATCATGATTGTTGCTGAACTTCATCTGTCTGTTTATTAATACCTAATCTTGTCTCTAACAAGAGGTGGAGCTGCGTCTGACACCCATTGACATCCTTCATGTCTCCGGGGATTTTGGGGGCTCTGTGGGGTCCGGGGCTTCTGGAGCTTCTGGAGCTTCTGGAGCTTCTGGAGTTTCTGGGTCTGGAGGATCAGGAGACCCACTGGGCTCCGGCACCTCTTCGGGTTCCGGGGACATTGTTCTGATCTCCGGGGACTCTGAGGAGCTCCTCAGCTCCGGGGGATCTGGGGAGTTCTTGGTTTCCGGGGATATCCTGATATCTGGAGATTTCATGATATCCGGAGATCTCTCAGGATCTGGGGATGCAGCTTCTGGAGCCTCAGGGGACCTCGGTTCAGGGGACCTCGGTTCAGGGGACCTCGGCTCAGGGGAGATTGCCATTGAACTCCCCCTGGGCTCTGGAGAGTCTGGGGACGAGTCCGGTTCTGGGCTCTCCGTAGATCTCATGATCTCAGGAGCCTCTGGAAGCTCTGGGGTTTCTGGGGATTCTGATGAGTCCGGGTTCTCGGGAATAACATTGATATCTGGAGGTTAGTACCTTTAAGAACCACATGTCTGTGATGACCTGACGTAATCTGTGTGATTTATGTGTATTTCTGAAATTCCATTTAACTGTGTTAAATGTTGACTTGTTTGTATGTAATTTCTATTTGTTCATGCGTCAGAGAACTTTTTTCTTTTCGTCTAAACTGTGAGGCTGACTTTTTAAATGGGTTGATTGATTGTCTGTCTCACCCCTCGCTCTCCTAATCCTACATCTCCTAACCACAACCCTTGGCTCTAACAAGAGGAGGAGCTGCCCCTCATTCCCGACACTATCCCCAGCGAGGCCTCAGGTGCTTCCGGGGAATTCTCAGGAGCTTCAGGAACCTCAGGGGCCTCTGGTGGTCCTGAAACATCTGGAGACATTGGGGTCTCTGGAGATTCTGGGGATTCTGGTGTCTCTGGTTCTGGAGATGCAGAGGTCCCTGTGGTGACTCTGGTCCCTGACGTTGATGAAGGTCAGTATCTGATTAAGGCTTGTTTGAAATATGTAAAATGAAGGATATAAATTCAGACATAAGATACCAGGAAGTTCACACAAAGTCATTACTGTGAACAAGGACTGAACACGAATTGTTGAGAAACTGCAAAAACTGGCTCTGGCACCATTTTTGGAAAAGGGACGGAATCACTAGAACAATCATTTTTTGGTTGAGCACATTTTTTATTCCTTTTTGAAACTTGGCAGCCACTTGGCTGAAGATTCTTATAATATGACCAAGTGGCAGCATTTATGTGTTAAACAGTAAGGGGCCAAAGATGGATCCTAAGGAGACAACACAAGTCACCGAGGGGCCAGCAAGGAGGAGGTATTCCCCACAGCTAATGAGGAAGAACTTCCTCCTGAGGACCGAAGGAGACAAACTTCCTCCTAAGGTCCTCAAAAGATATCATCAATCCATCTCCTAGCATCTCCGCCAGATAGTAAATCCCTTTTTGATGCCAGACTTCCAGAATTTTGGTCTCTCTCTCTTTATTTTATGCATCCAACAGGGTCGTGTCTTTTAGAATTCATGGTCCTTTTCTAAATTAAGGGAGGAACCGTTTTTACAAAAACGTTTAGGCCCAGTTCCTGAGTCCACCATGGCTTCCCTAAAGTGTTTTTTCTTTGCTAAAAAGCTTACATCGTCGCCACTCAGCAGATCACATTTCATGGTATTAACACAAAATGAAAAAAAAATCTATTTTCATTTATCAGTCAAATGCCTTCAACGTTTGGCTAACACAACTAATTTACCGTACGTGATTTATCGCTGCGGCAAACGGCGCCCTACTGTTTGCCAGACTTCCTGTTCATTGTCCATGCTGATCTAACCTTTTTCCTTTAACACCTAATCCGGTCTCTAACAAGAGGAGGGGCTGCTCCCGACCACACCAGAAACCCCTCAGGAGGGTGGTGGCAGTGTAGAAGGGTCAGTGGGCTCTGGGTTACCAGAACCTGATGAGCCCGATGAGCCCGATCATCCTGAAGAGCCTGAGGTGCCTGAGGTGCCTGAGGTGCCTGAAGAGCCTGAAGAGCCAGAAGAGCCTGAAGAGCCTGTGATTGACAGGACAGGTCAGTATTCAACCAGAAAATCGTTGAAATCACAGACGTTTTCATCGTATCCCCCTCGGAACACTTGATATCCTGAATTCGGATCTGTTACATGATCAACCATGTTCGGCTGTTTTTCTGCTGATTTAAGGCAGATGTGGGTACGGATGCACATTTTCTAATATATTTTCACCTTCTTCAATATTGCAATATAGTACAGGAGTACTTTCACATTGATACTTAAAGTACATGCCACTGATAATATTTATATAAAGTTATAATGTTATATTATTTTAAGTTCAGACCCACCTGGATGACATACCAAAAATAAAATTAAAATACTTCCTCAAGTATCAGGTGTATTTAGAAAACCTTTGTGTCTATCGAGAGGTGAAACCTAAAAACATGATTTAACTTAAGAAGAAGGAGAATTTTCACATCCCATAAAGTTACACTTAATAATTCTTCAATTGGAGGTTTATGCGGTGTATGAATATTGAAATCTGAAAAGTAACTGGTAGATACAGCTGTCAGAAAAATGTGGTGAAATGTACAATATTTCTATATATAATTATACAAAAATTATATATGTAAAATGAAAATACCTCAGCAAAGTACGAGTACTTCAGTTGGGTATTTAGTTACCATCGACCACCGGTTTTGGGTCACAAGTTAGATCTAGATGAAGAATATGGTATTTTTGTTGATAACTCTCAAACTGCTGTTGATAAATATGATTCCAGTTGTGTGGGTTAGGTTTCCGGCGTAAAGGAATCCGGTGGTTAATTTGCATGAAGAGGATCTGAGTGAAGACCTCATCATGGTGACATCATCAGAGAGTGTGTTCTGACCTGGATTAGGATCCAGCTTGTGTACTGGAGTGTCAGATGCTGACTTCACGAGCCACCAACTGTCTTCTGAAACTCTTATTTTCATATATTTTGCTCCCTGCATGTCTTCTGGTCGATGTTGTCCAGGTATGCCCACCTGCTTGCTGTGCACGTGCCTCGGCGGGTCGGTCTACTGTGACGACTTGAGACTGGACAACGTGCCTCCTCTTCCCAAAGACACCACTCACTTCTACGCGCGCTACAACAGAATCACCAAAATCAACAAGTCCGACTTCGCCAACATGAGTAAGTTTCCAGTTTGAATACAAGTATAACAGTAATATAGCAGAGAAACAAACTTTAAGATGTAGGTCAGGCATTTAACCCACAAGGACCCAGATCCACTTGTACTAAAAGGCAGAACAAAAGGACCACACTGAGCAAATTTAAATTTTGTATGTAAATACAGACCCTGGAATCTGTGATGTCACATAAATGTTACGGGACTGTTCTTTACCTAACAACACAGATTGTCTTTGGTTTTATTATTTCCACAACACAGATCAAAATGGTAAATTTTTGATTTTATACGGAGAAATTATAGATATAAAAAATATCTCTTTCAAATGACAAGGAGAGGATTTAAAAAAAAACATTTTTACGCAATATTTTGCAGATTTGAAATGTTGTGACATCGGGTGTCATAATGGTTTCTAATGGACTAATTGTAACCGTCTCTTTTTCCAGACAAGTTGAAGAGGATCGATTTAACTGCCAACGAGGTGACATCCGTCGATGACATGGCATTTTTGGGGCTGCCTCAGCTGGGGGAGCTGGTGATTCGAGAAAACCACATCTCACATCTGCCTGCTCTCCCGGAGACGATGACCCTGATCGATGCCAGCCACAACAACATTGGAAGCAAGGGAATCCACAACGAGGCCTTCAAAGTATGAACGCCTTCCGTTTCTCCAACCACACACTTGCTGGTTCTAGAGAAATCCTACAATTTTTTCTTTAACTTGATTGACTTTTATCGAGTTTATCGATATTAGTACTTTTAGTTTTTTTTACTTGGTGGGACTGCACCAAGGATCAGCTCTGAGCCCCTTCTTGTTCGCTATGGTGATGGACAGGCTGACAGATGAGGTCAGGCAGGAATCTCCATGGACTATGATGTTTGCAGATTAGATTTTGATCGGTAGTGAGGGCACTGAGAAGGTAGAAGAACACTTGGAGAGGTGGAGGTATGCGCTGGAGAAGAGGAATGAAGGTCAGTCTTAGAAAGAAAGAATACATGTTGGTGACTGAAAGGGAGGCTGGAAGAACGGTGAGGATGAAGGAGTAAAGGTGAAGAAGGGGCAGGAGTTTAAGAACCGGAGGTCAACTGTTCCGACCAACACGGACTGTGGAAAAGAGGTGGACAAGCGAGTGCAGGAAGGGTGGACCGGTTGGAGGAAAATGTCAGGAGTTATCTGTGACAGAAGAGTAGCAGCAGGAGTGAAGGGAAAGGTTTCCAAGATGGTGGTGGGAGCTGCTCTGCTGGATGGTTTAGAGATGGTGGCTCGGACCAGAAGACAGGAGGCAGAGATGAAGATGTTCAGATGTTCTCTGGGAGTGAGGAGGACGGACAGGATTAGAGCCCAGGTTAGACGTCTTGGAGACAAAAAGGAGGGATAGTGGATCTACTGGTAGAAGGATGCTGGAGCTCCCAGGCAGGAGAATGAAGAGAAGATCAAAGAGGAGGTTTCTGGATGTGGTGAGAGAGGACATGTTGGTTGGTGTGGTAGAGAAAGATGCAGAGGACAGGAGAATTTGGAAATCTAAATCGTGTATCTAAAGTCTTGAGCCGATGATGAGGGACATCTCTCCTCCTCTTGTCCAGGACATGACCAACCTCCAGTACCTGTACCTAGCAGACAACCACCTCGATCACATCCCTGTGCCTCTACCAGACAGCCTGCGATCTCTGCACCTACAGGTACGTCAGTACGGTTCACATTCAAAGCCACATTTTCAAAGCGTGATGTTGATTCCTTAGAACTAGAATTTCTAATTTGTCCCATAGAAATAATGTAATCTTCAATAAATCAATGGTTTCTATTACTGGAGTCTGATTAGACCAAAGTTTCACCTAATTCACCAACCAATAGGAGTGAGAAAAGTGTAAGTAAAGATAGTAAACCATGACCAATCAGAGGATCAGGGAGTCTTCCTCACACTATGTGGGTATACAATTTGAAATTGATCCACAACAGTTTTTCAGTTACCCTGATAATACAAAGGATCTGCAGCGGACGCAGAAATAATTCCATAACATCCCCTTTTTTTTGGCGCTGTAATGAGGATAACTCCTCACGTATCCCCCTGTGTTTCCTGTTGCAGCGTAACAACATTCAGATGATGCACGGCGACACGTTCTGCAACCTGAAAGATTTCAACTACATCAGGAACGCGCTGGAGGACATCCGTCTGGACGGAAACCCAATCAACCTCAGTAGGACCCCGCAGGCTTACATCTGCCTGCCTCGTATACCCATCGGGGATCTCATTTGACCACACAGACACATGCGTGCATTCGTGCACACTGACTTCCCACCACATGCACACATATTTGTACATAAGGACAAACACAACCACACACACTCACCAGTCAATCAGTTAAATACAATAACACCCGTCAGAGCTTTCATAAATGTTGCTGACTCCACTGCAGCTTCCTCCCATTTATTTTCAGTTTTAAACCCACGTATGACAAAAAGGCGCACACATTAACACTCATTCATTCCATGGAAATGCATGTACACACACACACACACACACAAATGCAACAACATTCCCAAATAGCTTAAGGCTAACCAGAGGGTGGCATTAAATCAGTTTATTGAGAACTCTCAAATGGCATGTATGTACCGTCAGTGTCTGTTCATGACTGGCAAGAGAAAGCCACAAGTAATGTTGTTTGAATATGTTTGTTTTGTAAAAATAAAAAATAATAATATAAATATTAATGTCAAATCTAACACTTTTTTTTTTTTGGGAAATGTGTGCTAGCATAAAACCTATTGAAGCTGGAGCTTGACAAAAGGTCAATCGAGTTATCCAAAGCAATAAAAGATGCATTTAAACACTCATGTGTTGTAAAGTCTGTACTGTAATATAAAATATATTCTAGAAAACCCTCTTTTTTTTTTTTTTTTAACACGAACTGCAATATTTGGTATATTTCAATTCAATAAGTGACGCACAATAGCTTCAAACCAAAGACTCCAAAATGTCTAGAGTGGGTAAAACATTGGTGGACTGTCTGATTTGGGATGGGGGGGGATGATCATTCTGAATGTGGGTGGGGTTAAGAATAACTAAAAGCTGGCTATTGTGTGCTCTGTATGGAATAACCACAAGTGAATAAAGTTGTTTTGAAGACCTCTCTGAACAAAGAGTGGCTCAATGTTTTCATTGACAACTTATCGCTTTTTTCAAAGAAACATGACGTATATTTCCAGTAATGTGCAAAATTGGGAATGCCTCAGATTGGTGCTCCAGTCAAAAATTTTCAATAAGTTTTTCAAACAGGATGAGGAAGCGCTCCTTCCTGTCAAGAAGGTCTGAGACGTTGAGCTGGCTGCTGTCTTCCTGAGGAGCTTCTTCGCTCCTCTCCTCTTTTGCAGAAAGTCGCTGCAGCCTGGCTTTCTCTCGCTCCACAATCAGCCGTTCCCGACTCACAGCGTCTCTGTCCTTCTCCATCATCGCCCTCTCCTTCTCCAGCATCCCCTTCTCCCTCTCCAACGCCGCAGTCTCCCTCTCCAGCAGGGCTCGGTCTCGGTCCAGGGAGGCCATCTCCCTCTCCAGCACCGCCCTCTCCCTCTGCAGTACCAGCCGCTCCTGCTCCATCGAGTGCTTCTCCCTATCCATCCCCTGTTGTTCGCCGTCCACCGTGTTCCTCTCTTCAACCCCCCCACGCATGATGCAGTCTCTCTCTTGGCGTCCTTCGTCTTCGAAAACCTGCTCCTCCTCGTTCTCGTCTCCGTTCAGGGAAACCTCGATCTCCGGCTTGCCTTCCGAGGAATCCTTCATGGAGTTTCTCCATTTCTCCATTCTCCTCTGCCTCGCTTTGGAGGAGGTTAAGAAGTCACTATTGTATCTGGGCAGGGCTTTGAGGACGGGGGCGCTGCCTTCCAAACGACACTCCATAGCGTTGTCCATCAGACGGAAATAAGGCCACGCTTCAGGGAACACCTCCACCCCATCTGGGGGGTTCTTTAGTTTCTGCGGAGGCAGAGAGAGAACGATGATTCAATGAGGAAGATTTTCAAAGCATTTGATAGAGCATAGTGAAATTGTAAAAAAAAAATAAAAAAAAATGAACCTTGTATTTCTTCTTCATGTTTTCCCATTTTTTGGAGGCTTGACTGTGGGACATCTTGTGTTGCAAGCCCATATACTTCAGAATGGCCCTGAAAATGTATTCATATAAATTTAGGCACATTAAAACACTCTCGCCAAGGCATGTCAGATCTACACTGCTACAATGTTTGTTTTTGCAGTTGTGTTTTCTGTAAAAACACTTAATCCCTTGTTAGTTCCCAGAAATTTTGTTTTTATTCCTGCATGCTGTTTTCACTTTTACATTAACTGATGATTATTTTGAGTTCTAATGATTTATCTATTTAATTATTCTGATGTCTTTTTCATTATTTTGAATCCCCCTGACATGAAGTACGACTCATGAATAATCTCAAACCGTCCATATTGACTCAACCTAATTATTTCTATGAATCAAGCAGTCTGCTCTAAGATCAGATCCCATGGTGACTCAACAATCAAGATAAATACAGTCAACCAGCTTTTTATGAGCTCAGTAACAAAATAAGGCAGATTTCCTCGGGTCAATTCATAGGAGATAAATTTTGACAGAACTGGACTCATGGTTGGAACGTTACGGTCAAATGTGGGTTCTTCTTTTGCAAAAAAAACTCCTCCTAGTGAGTGAAATATTAACAATTACAGTAAAATAGGACAAATACAATTAAATGCCCTTGAGTCAATTCTCATGCACCACAATTCAGACTAAATGGGACCAACAGTTGAGATTCAATTATTATTTGGATGATAACGCTCCCCTAGTGGCAGAAATATGTAACTGACCTTTCCATAAAACAATGCAGTTCTTCCTCGCACTAAGGCCTATGTGGGTATAGAATTTGAAAATGACCCATGAGATAGTTTTTGAGTTATCGCCTTAACTCGAGGGGTGGCAGACTCTCAGTGGCTGACGAGGACTATTCCATAATATACCCAACTTTTTTGTTAAATATGTGAAATCCACAAACCTTTTCGCTATCTACAGGTAATGTTTCATAGGTTTTGACATTCACCCAAAAAAAACAACACGTCCATAGAGATAAATTGCACAAAACAAATAACATAGAAAGTAGACCATCAAGTTTTTTAATAACCCTAATATGCGTCTCAATACCCTACTTAGATGTCTTTCTGCTCTCACACATCTCGTAGACAATATGAGCTTGCTGCCGTACCTCCAGGCCCACATGGAAGTATTTCTCCTTCCAGAGAAGAGGTGTTTATTCGAAACCCTCAGCCTCACAAAGTCCCCGATTTCCTTTGAATTCACTAAGAAAGAGAGAAAGAAAGGGTAAAATGTGTCACTAAAAAACGTTATTCACTCACCCAAAAAAAAACTGGAGTTACCCGTAAATATTTTTAAAATGAAATTACCATCTCATTTAAAGACACCAGGCCAGTGTAAGGGTGCATATTTAATGCAATTTTCCCTTCAGTGCATTGTGTGATCTGAGCTACTTAATGACATGTCCCCTGACGTATAATGTTACGTCTAATTGTATAATTAGACGTAATACTTGATTTATAAATATTTGAATATTAGGTTTACATGAACCCTTTTGATGTCCTGCTCAAAGACACGATTCTTCATTGAAAAATGTGGCCTGCTTGACTGCATATGTTTATAAAATGATCCAGTGGCAGTATCTGTATGCTAAAGAGTAAGGGGACAAGAATGGAGCCCTGGGGGGGCCCAAGGGTCAAAGGGGCCACCGGGGAGGAAGAATCAACCACAGATATTGAGAAAAGTCCTGTTCGAAAAGTAACTTTTGGGGGGGCACATTAAAGCATCTGAACAATCCTATGTCACTTGATGCAACCAAATAAAGTCAACTACTAAACTACTAAAAACATGCTTTACCAAAAAGTTGAGCTTTTAATTAAAATTAAAATAGACTATATTCCATGAAATACACAATAACATTATTTGTAAAGTCTAATATTCTTTACTGTTTAGAAACTTCCATGACCAAAGAGTTTGTCTTTTTACGGTAAAGTTAGAGTGTCTAAGTTATTAAATTAATGGTTTTCTTGGTGAGGATATTAAAGGTTTTTAATTCAAAAAGCGTAAGTTATTACATGTTTTAGGTAAAATAATTTGCAGGGTTTGCTTGCATGGATGTTGCAGGTTGTGTTCAGAGTATCTCAACCTCAAGTCCCTTTTTTTTTTTTTATTAAAATACAAGAATGCAGATAAATTCTGTTTTTATAACAGCTGTCAGTCAACGGTAAACTTAATATTTTTGCTTAATGGTTCATCTTTCCTCTCTTACACAGCCAATTCAAGAAATATATCTTAAATTAAGTTAGACAAAGATGCTTTAACAACATTCTCTCATACTTAAATGAAAGCGTGTACTTTGACCCCGGAGGCCCCTAGCTAAGAGCCCTAGCTAAGCACGTGTGCTAGCTAACGTCCACTTGTCTTAAACGTTTCTTATTTCTTATACTTACTTCTATATGCAAACTCCGACTGAGACACTTTATCATATGCGCTGCTCGTATAATCGTGATCCTGAAATTCCATTATATTTTTTCTATTTTGTTCTTCAGTTTAGCCTTTTTTCCTAGCGCCCTTCGTAGGCAAATACTACTCGGAAGTTCCTCCTTCAGAAGGACGCTTTCTTCTTCTTCTACTTCTTCTTTTTCTTCCTCCTTTCCGGTTTCTGGAGGATGGCAATCCAGTGTTAAGGTACAATATATATAATAATATTGTTGAAGCGTTATCTAGACCCCTTAAAAAGGAAGGAGAAACTACTCTCTATATATCCGTCAAGTTTCTTTCACATAATGAAATAAACTCCGCAACACAACGGTAAATAGAGTATTTGAGGACGTGTTCTTCTTCTTCCCTGTTTTTTGTCAGAGCACTTCATCTCAAAGTGAGAAAAGGGGGCGCAGGTGGCGCCCCCTAGCGCTTTGGAGGTTGGGCACATTATATTACCATGATAAGACTAGGCATCAACACAGAACTTATTCCGAAATATTTTTGATCAGTTGCCACTAATTTATGTATTCCACTCTGTTTTACTTTATTTTTGTTCCAGGAATTAATGTTTTTTGTGACTTTTGTTTAAGTTGTATCCTTATTCATGTATTTATTTTATAAATTAACATTTACATTTACGTTTATAGGTGTTGGGGTAGAATTTAAAGACTCAACTAAGTGTAGATAAACACTTACAAAAAATGATATATGAATGACGTTGATCCAAAACCAGAACCATCTGCTGGATTAAATTCAGCAGATGTCAATGTTTGAATGATGAATTTAAAAAAAGAGTTGAATTAATATTGATTTTCCACCCATCTTCACCTGTTTTCACTCTAATAGTATAGTTAAAATAATAACTGAAATAATGTCATTTTAGAGTGCAAGCCAAAGGCAAAAAAAAGAATAAGTGATTTTTAGTTAATTGAGTGAATTTGAACAATTATTACATTTTTAGTTAATGTGCAGCACCCGCCTCTTTCTTTGGTGTGGGCGTGGCTGCTCTAAGTACTAATTTAGGATCATGAAACTATTGCAAACCAAAGGATGGCGTCCGCCTGCAGTAAGTCAACTATCACTATTACTTTATTCTATGCCATTATATATAAACCAGGATGTGTGGGGACTCAGTGTCTGTATATTCCTCTATTCTTTGCTCCTACCTTTAATTTTGTTGTTATTATTATTATATATCATTATTATTATTCTTTTCCTTTTTGTGACCCCTACTTTGTAAAGCGTCCTTAGGTCTCTTCAAGGGCGCTATAACTTCAAGTTGTTATCATTAATATTGAACGATGTTCATGATTAGGCATTGAGATTTATAGTAAATGGATCTCGGATAATTTATAAAGTTATAGTTATAGGATCTTTATGTATGTGTAAAAATAGAGATTAGGCTTTAACTGTCAGGAAAACAAACGTATCCGAATCATCGTTTATGTGGAAACTCAAAACTTTGTTTCACTTTCATTTCTATTCTAGTCATCTATTAATACTTGCTTCCCATATAAGAGTAAAAGCCTTGTAATAAAAAAACCCACGCTTCTGGCTCACTGCATCTCCTTAACGCAGCATTAAAGTGATTGTGTTATATTATTTACTATAAATAAACTTTCGTTTGATTCACCCTGTCGCAAACGGTTATATCTTATTTCTCCAGCAGGGGGCAGCAGGACACCAGGAGTTTCTGCTACACTCTACTTTCATGCTATCTCTAAATGCGTCAGAAATAATATCATTTGTCTTATTTTAAAATGACAAACTTAATGGTTTGTCAGCTTGTTGCCATGGAGAAACGTGAACTAACTCAAAGTTCAACACTGCGAGCAGCAGGAGGAACATGTATTATAAATTGAACCACTCTACCCACCTACCTGTATGTGAAGAATTAATAAAATAAAAATCTTATTAACGTTCATTAAATCCCTGCAGGATCAAACTTTTGGGAGATTTACCCTTGCTGTCAGGGATGACAGTCTAAGCTTATAGTTTCATATTGTTATTAAGGGTTTGTTTGATCTTTTTACACACATCAACATTTAATGTTTTGATTGATTTCTAGAGTCTGATGAGGAAAAATCCTCTGAAGGTGAATCTGATGCCAGCGATGAGATAGACAGCGCTGACTATTCCGACTTAGAGGCTGTCGAACATCAGGTTGGTTTCTGGACTGATTTTGTGGTTGGAGTGGCCATGTGTTCTCTAAACGTATAAAACCACGTTATACATCCTAACTTACTCCCTCCATTGTTGGAAACTTCTTCTATTTATTTATTTTTTTTAATTCCTCAGGGAGAGCCCTGCAAGTATTACAACGGTAGAGGCTGTCGGGATGGGAGCAGGTGCTCTTATTTGCACGTTTGTAAGTACGCGCTGAGAGGAAAATGTCGTAATGGGTCCAAATGTAAACTGATCCACAGCACAGGAGGAGCCAGCAACCGGGCCCCAGCCCGCGGACCAGATGAGGAACAGAGAAAAGGTTGAATGAAGGTTTTTTTTTGTTTCTGATGAACAACTTAATGTTAAACAGTGTTTTCACTTGAAACTTCTTCTTGTTTCAATATATTATCAATAATATCCTTTACCTAACGTACTTCTGCTTCTTCTGACTTCTTCCACGTTGCCCGCCATTTCATCTCAAATTACATAATGAAAAGAAACATTACAATCTTAACTTGAATCGAATATTTTTCTCTAAAATGTGTGCGCCTAAATTATAGGTTCTCCCAGGAAATCTTGTGATTAAAAGTGACCAGAAACATATTTCCAGTCCTATTTTATATGTTCGGGTTCACCTGTTTGAGTAGGAACTCTGAAGTGGGGAACACTGACTCACTTCCTGTTTCACTGCGGTATAAATATGAGGTGACACAGGCCCAGTTCTCTTTGACGTTCTTCACAATGGGATGTGAGACCAAAATTGATCTTTTTGGCAACAAATATCGAAGATAAGTTTTTTGTAGCAGGAAAGGAAGCCATAAAGAAAATCCCCTCATACCCACTGGGAAGTCCGGTGGTGGATCTCTAAGGCTGATGGGGCCATCTTTTTTTCCAAAAAAACAGGACATTTTGTTGAAAGACATGATTCTATACGGAGACACTGGTTGAAAAACCTAAAAAATTATGGCGCACATGTTTTAGTGAAAAATGTGAAATGTTTTGTGAAGAATTTGAATTAAAGATCCCAAGTGTGAACAATGAGATATTTTTTTTGCCAATATTTCGGGAAGGTTCTTTACTAAGATCTACTGCATAAAACCAAAACATATTTCATAACATCACAGGAATCCTGATCAGGGCAGTAAAAAAAAAAATACAACCCAAAAACAATGAGCTGAAATTCTCTGTGTATTGATCAGAGTACTGATCAGAGCATTGATCGTCTTAATGTCCTTAAAGTGACGTAATATTCCTGCTGTGCAGATTTAAAACTCCATGATTTGTCTTTTTTCTCCAGCTCCAGTTCTCACTGATGGCCGATTCTATCAGTGGCAGCTGAACGATGGGAATTCCTGGATGGATGTGGACAACGATCACGTGATCGAGGCCCAGTACTCGCTGCCCCACACTAAAAGCATGACAATCCACAACACAGCTTATGGGTCAGAGCAATAAAACACAAGGTGGAGGTTTTTGTAAGGTCGAACCCGGGTTGTGATTCATCTCAATCTCTCCGCAGGTCGTTAAGTTTAGATTTTAACAGGATGAGAATCTACAAAAAGAGTCTGAGTTTGAGACGTTTGGACGACGGAAACACGGAGTGGGTCTGGTACTGCACCTTACGTCGCAAGTGGATCAAATATGGAGACAAGGTGAGGGGATTCAAACTTTTCTTTGGGGTCCAAAAAATCTCCCCACATCTTTACGATAAATCCGAGGGCTGAATTAATGGAGATTTGCATTTTGACTGATTTTTCAGTTTGTGGTTATTTTTTCTCTCCACAGGATTCTAAGGGGAAGGAGGGTCCTGTGAGGAACTCCGACATAGAAAAGCAGTTCCAGAGCGACCCCCGCAGTCCCTTTACCTTCATCGTCGACAGCGAGAATTTAGAGATCAGATTCAGAGGTGAAATAAATTCACTAAACTCTGACTGACATTAACTCCGTGAATCTAACAGATTCTCTGCGTTTCAGATTCAGGAGGGATATTCGATTATTTTATTCTTTTTATTGGAACACATTTGGGTCGCATTTTAAAATAAAAGTTTGCTCAAATCTGTGTCATATTAGATATTACTGTGGAGTAAAAAGCTGCCGTTTTTATATTTCATATTTCATACGTTCTTACAACTTTAAGAGTCGGATTCTCCACGGAGGCCCTGAACTCCCTTGAGAAATACTCGTACAACTTATTATCTTTTAATATCTTGTGCTGTATTTATCTTGAATTTATCAAGATAATTATTTTATATGCACACAATAAATTCGGCATTGCAAAGGCAGGACTGGTCTTCGTAAACCCAGAGTCAGTGATTCCTGCTGATGACGATCCCATATCTACGATCAAAGGCTGTAAGATTAGGATTATGGAACACTTTTTTTTTTTTAGCCTCTAATTCACATTTGCATGTGTAGTTTTCTTTCTTATGGGTTTTTGGTAAATGATATACAAATCCACCTGTATTTACACATGTATGACCTGTGGTACGTTGTCGTTCCTTCTCAGATACCGGCTTCATTTTCTTTCTCATGTTTGTTAGATATGTGTCAGGTGGGGAAAACGAGGAAGAGGAAGGTCACTCGTCGACCAGTTTACCGTCAAAAGCAAACAGGGGCGGGGTGAGATTTAATTTTTGTTTATTGGTTTAAAATAAGATTTTATCTGCCACGTTATTGTTTTGGGAGAATTTTCATAAATCGACTTATTCGCCCAGCATACATTGATCTAAAACTGTGAAGTCATAACAGTCCAATAGCTCCGGTAGCGGGTTCAAGGATTCTACTTGCCTTCTATATCTGCCTCACTATTAAATAAATACATTTATTAAATAAATAAATGTATTATTATTTTATTATTCACTATTATAAAATGTACCTTCAAACCAAAAAAACATATCCATAATTAGCATTGCTGCTAGCTAGCCAGCCGCACAATAGCTTCTAGCTAGTGATAGCTTAGCTATTCACAGAAACCTGCTCAGTAAATTGTTTTATAAAACCACATTTAGCAGAACTTATGACTTTTAATTAACATTGCTGCTTTTTTGCTAATATTTTTATATATTTATTATTAAATTTTTTTTTATTGGTGCTTTTATCTGATTTTACCTTGTAGCCCTTTGAGATTTGATCAGAATGTGAAGAGCTTTATAAATAAAATGTATTTTTATTATTTACAATTCCTGACAGAATCATTCAAGGCTATTTAAAGACAATTCGATTGATTAAAAATAACGTCAGTAAATGCAGAGTTTAGCACAAAGAGGTATGTTGATTGTGCTAGGCTTCTTTCTTTTTTTTTTAGACTTTATGGATATCATAAGATCTTAAGATTTTTAATTTTTTTTTATGTTTCCATTGTTATATGGGTTAAAGAAAAAAATGTATTCATTAGAGAATTTTAAGAGTGCTAGTACGCAGACTTTTGTTTGCGTTCTTTGATCAGGTTGACCTACATATTTAGCACCGATACGCAACAATCCGAACATGTGTGTTTGTTCAAATGTTCTGACAGATTATGATGATGTCGTTGTTGCAGAGTTTCTCCGGCGTCGCTCCAGAATCTTCATCCGGACTCCAAACCACAGTGGGAGTTTGAAGGAGATAGAGGAGTGTGGTACGTCTTCAAGCACCGGGTACGTCATCGGCAGCAGAGCAGGGGTCACATTAATCTGAGCAAACCTTCTGTGATTTTTCGCTGAGATGAAACCTTGATGGTTTGATTGGACTCTTCTCTGCAGAGCGGTTCTCCTACAGAGTGCTCCATAACCAGTGCCGACATCGAGGGGAGCTACCAGAAGGACCGCTGCGGCCGCATGGCGTTCAAAGTGAAGGGACAAACCTACAAGCTGGACTTTGCAGGTTGTGTTAAATGTTTATTATAGTCATTTTTCTCTAGATCAGCTGTAAACAGGAATAATTTGATTAATAAACTCAAAAGGTCTTAGAATGGCAGAGTTTAATATGAACTTCCTGTTACTTGTACGTATAAAATTCTCCGAATAATTCATTTGACTGTTTTTAAATTTAGGTGTTTAAGTATGAGTTTGATGAAAAAGAAGGAATACAAATATTTCTGGAGCTCAACACTTTTAAATTAGCAGCAGACAATTAAACAACTATAACTATATATATAATATATATATTTACCAGAACATATATATATGTTGTGGTTTTTATGTTTTTTTTGTCCTGTAGCTGGATTTTCTGATCTTAAGACAGGGCTGCCTCTTCCTCTTCCTCTTCCCTTTCTTCATGCAGACTTAAGCTAACTAGCGGCTGTAATTACATGGTTATTACACAGAGAGAGCAGACGTGACATCCTTCTCGTCTAAGAGCGAATATGTGAATTTGTTAAGACACCGCAGAATTTCTTTCATTAGAATTTATTATCCATCACTTTTATTCCCCTTAATACCTCATTATATTAAATTTAGGAAACCTGTTGAGAAATTACAAGGACCGACCCTTTAAAATGAAGCATTGCAAAGAAAACAAAAGTCTGGAGTCATAAAACACTCTCCTCTTCCCGATTATAAAACACTGCTCAAATACATACTTAAATAATCTTGGAATATATCAATTTTTTCTTTTTACCCCCTACAGCGATGTCACAAACCAACCTGCAAAGCCAGAATACCCGAAGGATTAGACGAGTGCTGGTCTGAGGATCAAAGAAGAGTCCAGCGAACACAAGATGAAGATGAAGATGAAGTCTACAATCATCTGTGCAACACAACAAACACAACAGCATGATATCTTCTAAAGTACAAGAATATTGAGGGTTTTTTTGTTTTTTCTTTTCTGCCTGGATGTTAATGCCAAAGAATTAAACCTGAATTCTGTTTTTGAATTGACAAGAGAAAACCTTCAAAACTGATTTCACGAAAGTTTTTTATGCGCTGCCTCTGCATTTAAAAAGAAAATCTGCCTTTGTTACTTGTGTTTTAAAGTGAAGAGTTTTATTTATGGAGAACTCCATGTCTGTATACTCCAGCGTCCTTTTTTCAGTTCTTTATTTTTATTATTTAGGTAATTCATTTTTAGATGAATGCCAGCATTCTGAGTGAAATCCTGTTGAGGTGGTTCAGGCATCTGATCAGGACGCCTCCCTTTGGAGGAGACCCAGAACTCGCTGGAGAGACTTTATATCTCATCTGGACTGGGATGCCTTGGGATACCCAAGAAAGGGCTGGAGAGTGATGCTGAGGAGAGGGACATCTTGAATACGCTTCTTAGCCTGCTGCCAACGAGACCCGGATAAGAGGTAGAAAATGGGTGGATGGATGGATCTCAGGCCGGGAAAACACATATCATCCCACTCTCTTTCACAGTCAGTGAGAAATATCATGAGTGGGAACATTCAGTTGGTCATCAGCGGCTGAGAACGGACCGAAGCCCATTACTGCCGAACTAAAGCTAATAGAATTACAGGAAACCGCGGCCCATTGTTTGGCGATTTGTGTAAATTTTATGTTTCCCGGAAGCTGTGTGTGTGTTTATTTGTTTCTCAATAAAAGTGCAATTAATACCGACTCTGTATTTTCTCTCTTCAGAGTAAGTGAAGAGCAGAGTGATGGGGAAGACAGGCTTAAACATGACACCTATTTTGATGTAAAGGCAAAGGGCTTTTAACCAGTCCCATGTCTGTGAATAATAAACCTTAAAATGTTGTCGCTCCAGTGTGTTGACTCTGGTTGTATCTGATGTGGCCACTTGCTAAAAAACATTAAACTGTAAACATTAAAAGCTTATTCTAAGGTAACAAAAAACTTTATTCTGAGTGTTAGGTATGTAACACCGATATGCCATAACATTATAACCACTAGCATATAAAATCAGGATAATAATTATGTCATTACATAGCTGTCAGTGGGCGGGATATATTTGACAGCAAATGACGAGATTTTCCTCGAAGTTGATGGAAGCAGTGAAAAATTGGCAAGAATAAGGATCTGAGTGACATTGACATGGATCAAAATGCAATTTCTAGACAACTGGGATGTGGGGTGTTCCATGACTGAAGAGTTTAGCGCCTGCCAAAACTGGTCTAAAGAAGAAATGGTAAACTGACAACATGGTCATGGGCGCCCAAAGATCATTCCTGTGTGTTTATGAATGGTGTATGACTCATTTATTAAGGAAGTTGTTTAACCCTTTATAAACCATTAATAGCTGCTATAACTCAACATATAAAAAGAGATTAGCATTAGCTGTCGCTTACCAAATAGTGAAACTGTATTGTTGAAACGTAATATAAGTTGTTAATAGTCTAGTGATGATTTATAAGATGCTTACAACCTTATTAAATTGTAAACTATTCATAAATCCTTTATAAGGGTAGTCTTACTGTAACGTGGTCCCATAAGGTGACAAAAAGGAGATTGCAGAGTTGTTTTGGTGGCAAAGAGGGACCTACACAATATTATGCAGGTGGTTTTAAAGATATGGCTTATCAGAGTTCATAATTGTTACATTTTCTGCTAGTAAAGCCCCGTTAACACACTGAACCTTCAAATTAAAACAGCCACGTGATCATGATAATTTGTCTTTTCTACGTCAAACTTGGATAAAACTTTCATCACACAGATATCAGACACCCTTTGTGTGTATTAGATTGTGTACTTTGCTTTATATGTACAGATTTTCATTGGACCACCTCAGAGACCAGCACAAAACAAGGCCACACTACACATATGACAGCTGTGGTATACAAACAACCTGGTAGAAGAATAATCTCTAGTTTGCAGCTTTGGGGTTCACACACAGATCACATCCACTTGGTGATGAAATCAAAAGTGACCTATAGATGATAAAGAATTACAAAAGACTAGACCAGAGCCAGACTGACCAGCGAGTCATGCAGCATGTGGCTGGAGAGAGTTCACATTGTTTAAGTGGCCTTTTTTTAAAAAAAGAAGAAAAAAAAAAAGAAGTTACATTTCAACATTTGGTGAACAATCGTTTTTCAGTAGAAACATTGAGATCAAGGTGCATCTAAGACAACAAATGAACATTTAGCTGCTTATAAAATCCTACATAATTATAGTAGGTTGGTGGAGATGAGGGTAAGGACACATCCATGATGGATGTCCGCTTTGAGAAAACCAATAATGATTATTGCACACGACTCATCTAAGGCCTCTTAACCATAATGACAAGGACATAAGAATGCCACGACCTTCACGGAGCAATGCTTTTAATATAACTATATATGTACACCTCTTAATTATAAGTCACCATAAGTCACCAGCAGTGGCCCTCTGACAGCCGAGCAGTGCTGAAATCAATATATACAGTGAAAATCTTCATTATTAATGTCCAAAGTGATTATCAGAGACCCTTACATATCCCACCAGAGCAAATCCCGCTGTGTGTGTGCGTGTGTGTGTGAATAAAGTAACATTAGTCACTGGGAATCACCGATAGAAAGAGATGAAATCGTCAAATGTGGAAGTTTTTTTGTTGAATTCAGAGGAACATGCATAAAAGAAAAGCCAAACAGAAGAAATGTTAATAGTTTAGTAACAGATGAGTTCTGCTGGTCTTTACACATGTACCCATGTAAAGCACATTTCCATGAGCGCTGCTCCTCGTTCACTGCCTTTAGCATCTTGTTATAAGTGGCACCGCTGTTACTATCATCAGAAACAGGAATGTTATTTAGAGGTGGATAAAATGTCCCAGGAGAGGATCTTTGAACTTAACGATCTTGCTCCGATGTCAAATGAAATGACGGCACGAGACAGTTTTGCAAACTTTAAAATGATAGAAAAATGCGACCAAAAGTGAAAAACAAATCATCAGTCCAGTTTGTGTTTGAATTTTCAGTTTGCTTCTACCGACCCCCCCCCCCATTTCAGATCTTCTCCCCAGAGGGGCTTCCTGGATGCAGATCAGTGACTGCAGGTTTATTAGTGCTACCCTTCAAGCTGCAGCCCACTGGACCCTCATTTATGCGTGTGCTTTTTGTATGGAAGCCAACACTTTGATCACTTCAGACATGCAGCACATCCTAATACAGTCCGCAGCAGCAGCGAGGGTGTAGAGAGATGTGAGGCGGAGAAGTCGGTATGCCCGAGTCTTTTTCTGCCGATTCTAAGCGGTGGATTCTGGTGCTACTTGTTTATGAGGCGTCCGTCGTATGAAGTCCACTTTCAATCATTCATGATAAGAACACTAAAACCTCCTGGATAAACTGAGCTGCTTAAGTACAAAACAGTAGGAAACCCCCGGCGCGTGAAGAGGACCAGAACACAGGAGAAGCAGTTCCCCCCTCCAGCTCATCAATCCGGTCCAGTAGAAAAGGAATTCAGGGGCAGTTGAACGTGAAGCCAGAGTCAGAATTTAAACGAAAACACAGAGACAGACAACCTTGAAATAATTTTGTTCATATTATTTCACATTATTCAAAGCTCATTGATTCAAAGTTGTTAGAAGAATAAACTTCTCATGGCGTCCCTTTTTTCTTTATTTAATTTTTTTTTTACTTTTTCTTAGCCGAACAAATCTTTGAGATCATTGTTGAATGAAGCGCTTTGTTTGATTCCACTTTGGTTCTGGCTGGAGGCAGCAGCGGGTTGGGAAAAGTTCTGCGGGCTGAAAAAGGGGTTCGCTTGCATCCCGAACCCGCTGGGCGCTCCTGCCATGCCTACGGAGGAGCCGTGCGTCTGAGTCTGAGTGTTCTGGGCCGGGCTGAACTGATTGCGCCAAGGGGTGCTGGTACCAGGTGTGGCCTTGGGAGCCATTTGGTTGAGGGTGACTTTGGGCTGGTTGGATGTGAAAAGATTGTCTAAGGCCGACAGGTCCGAGCCTTTATTCGCTCCTTGATTTTGCGTGAGGGCTCCAAAGTTTGGGGTACTGTTGGTGGTGGCCATGCCACCGTAGAGGCTGGGGCCCGGGGGCCGCATGCCCAACCCCATGCCTCCTGTCTGAAAGCCCATAGATGGGTTGAAGCCATTGGAGACCGGCGCGCCCATTGGACCCATCATAGTGCTGGAGGAGGGGAACGCAGCGATGGTGGCGCCCTGCGCTGGCGCTGGTCGTGCTGTGTTGGCCAAGGACATGCTGTTCAGTGATGTCATGTTGTTAAGAAGACTGCTCGTCAGATCCTTGGTCTGTGAAATAAAATGGGGTAAAATTCATCACCACAATCACAACCTGAGCAGGTGTTGGTGTTCCAGGACGTTTCTGGGCGTTACCTTTGTGTTGGTGTTGGAGGTCGGTTTGATGGACTGTGGCGCCAATGGCTGCTGGCTCCTCAGTTTGGCCGCCTGCTCCTGCTCCTTAGCCAAGCGCTGTTTCTCCTCCAGAGTCAGAGACATCTGGGGAGGTGTACAGGAGGACAGATTGTGAACAAATTGGGCCAAATGCCAAATGAACAAAGCAGAAAATGTGTGCAAACGAGGAATGACATTGTTTCCATACTCTATTAGGCGGCGGGGCTGTCGCTGCAGGTCCACTTTCTTTCCCGTTAACCCCAGAGCTGCCGAAGATATCTTCGATCTGAAACCAAGAGGGCACTAAATGGAATCACGGTGGCACAGAAAACATTTTGTGTCTTTTTCAAGAGCCTTTAAGGGAAAGATAATATTCATTGCACAGAGAGTTAACTCATATCCCCTCATCTGTTACTGACATAGAATGGACCTCTCACCTGGTTTCCAGACGAGCTTTTGGTCTCCTCTGATTGGTTCCCTGGGTTTGAGATGTTTATACTCCTGTTACAAGAATGAAGAGAATCAGGAGGATTTTGAAACCAGTCATTTAAACAACCCTTCCGTTAGTCGTCCTACTATCATATTCATGTGGCTGCTATCAACTGATAATTGCTTCCTGAGCCGGATCCAATTCCCCCTGATGTTCCGAAGCCTCAGATTCTCCATGAATATGTAGGATCATTTTCTCTTTAATCAGCGCAAATTAAACGGAAGCTGTGGGACAGAGACAAATTTAAAATTGTGACGGAAACCTTTGCTGTTCCTGCATGAGGTGCAGCTGCTCCAGCTTGGTCTTGTGTTCAGCCTCCATGCGGGTCAGCATGTCCCGAATGACCACCATGAAGGAGTTGAACTGAAATGTGTCAGATGAGAATCAAAAACACAACAAAAAGTGACATTAGATAGAATTAAACATGTTATAAAAGAGTTTCACAGCAAATTAAACATAAATGTAGACACATTTTTATCAAAGAAAATGTGTTTGACGCTGTAATACCTGATTAAGGTTGAGGTTGTTGTCTATACTGAGGGAGACCAGATGAGGCAGGTTTTTGGTGGCGAGGTGTTCTTTGGGGATGCCCAGCTTCTTATGGGAGAAGGTGCACTTATAGATTCCTAAAGTGATTGAACAAACCAGAGGGGTGAGATAAACATTTAAAAAGAAAAAAAAGAAGCAGCACAGCTCAGACATCTGATGCTCGGGCGCAATCAAGAATATTTTTCAAAATGGAAAGCCGCTAAGCTTTCATGAAACCAAAGCGAAAGTCCAAACGGACCCAACTACAACTCGAGTGCTGGAGATCATCTCCTGGCCCAGTTCTTAAACCATTCTGAGAAGAAGTCCATTATACACTGATGGAAGTCCTGTCTAATGTCATTAAATGGTGGTGTGTGTTCTTCTTTCTGTACCTAGAACACCCATGAGCACTGCTGGTTCTCTGGAGGGGATCTGTTGCAGGAAGGGCAGGACCTCGTCGATGACATACCACTTGTCCAGATATTCCAAAATCTTCCCCAGACACACCAGAGAGTTCACTCGCACCTACACAGAACCCCAGGAGGAGAGGTATACAGAAGATGACAAAACTGATACACATTTTAAATGAGATCATTTAGATGTCTGTCAGTGTTAGAAACACCTGGAAGGCATCATCAGCACATAAGAATTGCATTTATGCTCAAGCCTGAGAGGCAGAATCTGTGTGAGCATAGCGGGAGCTGGGGACTCACAGCGAGCGAGGAGGTCTGCAGGCAGGCTGATTTGATTCGAGGAATGAGGGAGTTCTTCATGGACGGGTAGTCAATCAGGTTGGCAAACGTCGGGATGATGTTCAGGCACAGCTCCTGCTCGGCAACAGGAACAGGATGTGAAATCAGATATTTATATGATGCTCAGCGCATCCATTTTCCCTGTGCTTTCATGTAGCAGAGAACGAGAGAGAACAGCGGGTGGTGGAATGATACAAAATACACATCACTTAAGTGTATATTTATTTTCAGATGAGCTTCAGAGATGTGTTGGCTATAGCAGCCCGAACGTTACACAGGAATGAAAATATTTGAGACGCATTTATTTTTCAGGAGTCTTATGTACCGTAGCTCCAACAGCAAATAATCTGGTGTTGAATGTGTCAATCTCAACAGCACCTTCATTTCTAAGCAGCTGGTTGTCTCATCTTTGTACCTGGATCTGTACAGAAGGGGCTTCCAGAGCTCTGTAGACCATGGGCAGCACACAGTTCTTAATATCCTCCGCTGGCGTCTTGGTCAGAAGTAGGTCCATCTTCTGCAGGAATATCAGCAGGATCTGCACCGCAAGAGCATCCAGTTACGAACATTTTTAAGGAACTTAAGCGAGAAATTGCGACGGTATCTTCCAACAGACGGGTACAGCGTCATGTGGAAGTTAACACAGACAACACTTCGAGTGGCTTTAGATGATCTTTTAGTGCTACGTACAACACAAGGCACAAACTAGCCAATGTGACTATTCACAGCAGGGAACACTCACCATATTACTAGCCTGCAGAAGCATAGAGAGAAGAATACAGAGAGAGACAAGTCTTGATAAAGTGGCAGGCTGAGCACAAACACAGGTGCTCTTAAGTCGGTTATTGTTATTCCAGGAATATCAAACGCATGAAATACAGTAAAAAAATAAATAAATCATGCGAAAGGCTTGAGTGTTTTGATTTTTAAATCATGCCGTTACTGGGTTGCACAGCTTACACGACCAACTTCATTTCACACTTGCATGCGCGGATGAGTTAATGTAGTGGTATCTGTGTGTGTGTGTGTGTTCTTGTGTGTGTGTCTACCTGAATGGGCTCTTGCTGCTTGAAAACAGGCGTGAGGTCCGGCAGGATGAGGCGAATGTACTCCTCCTTGGTGCACTCCTCGGCGATCAGGAGCACGTTGGGCAGCACAAAGGGAACCATGTCAAGGTTAACAAACTCAGAGGTCAGCGCCGGCAGGATCCGATACACCACTACTCTCTAAGAGTAAAACAAAGAGAACAACCGTGGCTGTGATATACAGAACTTCCTATCTAAAAATCAATGTCAGATATGTTATAAGAGCAGTTTTTTAAGAAACCACAACGTAAATAAGTCCACTAACACACGTTTTCTGTCTTGCTGCGACTGACCTTCATTCCTTTTCTCTCAAGAGCATACGCCCGTCTGTCAAAGTTTTCCTCCACCACCTGCTCCCTGCTCTCACTAGAGATCACAATATCATCAATGAACTTCATAGTCCATCTGCATCTGTCCGCCTATTCATCACCATAGCAAACAAGAAGGGGTTCAGATCCACTTTGAACCCATCGGTCACGTCATGCTGCTCTCATACATATACTGTGTCCCTGTAACATACTTCCTTGTCACTCCAAACTTCCTCATGCAATCCCACCCTCGGCACTGTGTCGTACTCCACTTTAAATCATCATCATCATCATCAGGACAAACCGCCTTTCCTTTCTTCTTCCTCATCTGGTCTCACTTCATCATCACTGATCTTTTGAACTTCCTGATTTAGATTTCTCAGATCTTCCAAAACCCTTTTCTTCTCTCGTCAGATCTTTGGTTTGACTACCTTGGGTAATTTGGGCAGGACTTTAGGGAGGCCTTTGTAGAATTGGGACTTCTGGAGGTTGTCCCTCTGGAAGAGGGAGTCAAAATACTGCAGGGTTGTGGCGCCCACGTCGTCGAAAAATGGGATCTGATTTTCACACAGAAACACAAGAAATTGCCGACATTAGCGCATTTTATAAAAAATAAACTTTTCTCTGTGTGTTATTGCAGGTTCAATGCTGACCTTGGTCATCTGGTCTGCATCTGGTCGAACGTTTGGCGCGACGCTGAGCAGCATTTTGACATGCTGTCGCACATCCTCTGGGATCTTGTTCAGCACTGCTGGACTCATGGTGCTCAGCTACAATTGAAAACAGAGAATATAAACAGAGAGGAGAAGTGGAGAATACATTCTGAGATTGATGGATAACACTTTTGAGCTAAAGCTGATGTGATTTCCTGCAAAACTTAATTTTTGGGGGAATATTTGATGTTCATACAGCCGTTGATACCGGAGCGACAAAAATCACTGACATCAGGATTATTTCAATAATGTTTTTGTTTATCACTCATCAGGTCTGGTTGCCCCGTGGGCATGTGTGGAAAGAACATAATGTTGCACGACCCTGCATTGTCGGGGGAAAAAAAAAAGTATTTTCCCAAGGGAATCCCTTTGAGTCCATCTTTTATCATGCTCCACGCCTTCACTCACCTGGTCCAGTTGTCTGCTGAAGCTTTTAAAAATGTCATGCTTGTTGACTTGAAAAACTGGCTTGCCCTCATTGAAGACGGCATGCATGACCACGCCAAGTGAGTACATGTCGGAGGCGGAGTCACAGCTGACAGAGAGGATGTACTCCGGGGCCAGGTACTCAGGGTTGGGAAGGCAGAGCGAAGGAAGATTTGGCTCCCACTCTTTACACGTGTACTTAGGCTGAGGAGAAAAATGAGAATATAAAGATTCTGCTCAGGATTGTTTTCGTAGAGCATCCAGACTGTATAAAAGGGACAAAGGTCTTTCCAACCCACATCAGCGTCTGAGGGATTGGTCGCAGAGATGCTGAAGTCAAAGCCCATGATCTTCCAGGATCCACTCTTGTTGAGGATGATGTTCTCTAGACTTAAGTTGCCGTGGACCATTTTCACCCCACTGTGAAGGAAAGACAAACCCTCCGAGATCTGAAGAGACGCATAAAATGAAAATGTTAAAGACGGACAAAAGCACATTCTTTGAAAAAGCTGAGGAAAATTGGTAAACCCATAAAACGTAATATAACATGTTTTGGCCTGGATTTAAAAACGCTCAGCTTTGACATGAATGAATGTGTATGATGAGACATAGCTGCTCTGGTACACCCTGCAGTCACTTCTCCATAAGTAATGTAAGTAATGTAACCCGTGGAAAAGCAGAGGAAGAGAAATAAAGACCAGAAATAAATGAACCAATATCGAGTTGAAGCGCAGTGCTGTAGGTTGGAGCAGCAGCATAACACTGATATGTGCGGTTTTAAGCTGAGCTGGTTCAACTGGTATAAAGACGCCAATATGATTATAGAACTTCCAGAGGTGGCCTACAATCTTTTTTTAAACCTCTAGGACGACTACGATTCGTTGTGCTCACAATAAAACACAGAAAATGTCTAATTCACAAATGTTTCACGACACATTTGACGGGTTAACAGTGCAACTTAATTTATACTTATACTGCAAATAAGATGGAGTATAAATGTGTGCCATGTAAGAAGTGCAAAGATGATGCTGCTTCACAAGGGGAACTCTACAGTAAAAACATTATTTTTGATTGATTCAAATTCTTTGTCATCTCTATTTCATCTGAAATGTACGTTGTGTTATCTCCATCTGATTTTCACAGCAAAAATTTGGTTCTTTGCAACAATTTCTTTCTCCATCTACTCACTACTAGCTCTTCCTCCTGTAAATAATTGCCAAATAGTTGGTATAAGAATTGGACAAAAAAGCAATAGTAAAAATGATTAGGTAAATCCAGCAAGCACCCCTGTCTGCACTCTCACCTGAAGCAAACCGTACTTGGTCTCCACATCGTAGAGTTTGTACTCCTTGATGTCGGTGGGCACGGGGCTGGGCAGGTTGTCCCACTGGCCCAGCACATTGGACAGACTCGCAAACACCGGCTCGGTACAGAACGCTATGCAGTCTCTGAGAACCAATTACAGAAATAACTTCAGTGTAGCTTTAAGAAAAAAAAAGAAGCTTTTAATAAATGTTGAGATGTTCATACAGAGAAAATAAATTTGCATTTTGAGTTAGCAGCTAACTTTTTGAGTTAGCAGCTGCTGTGGGGGAATTTTCGATACAGACAGAATGGTAAACAGATACTAAAGAACAAGACGGCCCCAAAGTTATTTTAACGTCAGAGGGCATACATTATTTATAGACCAGTCTACAGAACCTTATGATCATGACATGGTTCTGATCGCATATTCACTCACCAAGGCAAACATATATATAAATATAAATATCTGATATTACATTTTCCAAACTGGATTCTCTCTGAAATCTGACTCACTGAATTTGCCCTTGATTTCTGTCGTTTATGTTCATGTGTGCGTCTGAGTCACTCACCGCGACTCTTCCAGAGGATGCTGCACAGTCAGGAGACGGGGGTGACGCAGTCTGGTCAGCTGCTGCACCCCTCTTTTCAGTGAGTCGATGATTTGGTCCTTCTCAAATTTCTGGTACTTATCAATCCCCTTCTTATCAAACACAAACACTGCCACTTCCTGGAGGTCAAAGACAAATAACAATTATCCAAAAATCCAGCCTTTTCAGGAAATGTGCTGGCTCTGGTCAGATGAAGGATATCAAAACACACACACCTGTTTGGTGGACTTCTTGGTGCCATTGTAGATCCTCCAGCATAAGCCGGGACCCCCACTGGCAATATGCCGTCCAACCTCAAACTCCCGCGTCACCGGGTTTCCCATGACAGCAGTAGTGACATCTGCTGTCACCTTGGTGACGGTGCTCTTTAGCTTGTTCAGCATAGACTCCATGTTCGGGTCTGACCAGGCCACTGAAGGAGGATGACAGACTAATCAGAACAGATGAGCACCGTTTTAACTAAGAGACAGTCAAATGTCAGAACAATATTCTTCCCCACCGTCCCTGAATGAGGCGGCTGCAGTCTAATCTGTGAGGAAGAGGCTTTAATAATCATAAGACATCCATTCTAATCCTCAAGGTTTAAAAAAAACATCATATCCAAGTGCCTTCCAGTGCTTTCAAGTAGCATAAGGACCAAATCAGGCCAAGCTGTCCCCAGAAATATAAAATGATTCAGAGCAAACTCATCAGCACCACACTAAGATTCTGTTTCAAAACAAGTTGCCTTGTCATCTTGTTAAGCAACAGGAAGACAGATATATCTATTGCAGCATAACAAAGTCACTCTGGATGTCACCATCATGAAATGACAGGAAACTGTCAAAAAAAAAAAAAAAAATTGTAATTCATGATTTTATTGTCTTTTCTTGTTTATTTTATCTCTCCAATGAAGTCTAATCAAATTGGATAATAAGAAAACACATTATGTGGGAAAAGAGCAGCAACTGTGGCCACTTTCCAAAGTTGCAAAATTTGGCTTTTTGCTGAATTTGACAAATCATCCAATCAAATATAACGGGTTCTAATTTATTGTTTGGCTTAAAACCAAAATGTGCAAATGAGAACACACATCAGCCATAACAATTACACTCATATGCTTCATATGATGTATGCCCCCTTGGCCACCCATCAGCCAAAAATATTAGAACCTGTGTGTGTTCCTGAGTGGTTCTAAGGTTTTGGCCGATAAATCAACAATTTCTAAATGATGCTATTGTCTGTGCTAAAAAAAACAGACATCCAAAGAAAGAAACATCACAATACTACAATGCCATAAATGATGCTATCTGCAGCACGAGAATTGGCAACTAATATTGTTGTGACAGATCGGTGTATAATATCTCTTTCATAATATCTCTTTTATACACATCAATAGAGTCATTTACTCAAAATAACTGTGGAAATGAATTTTTTATCAGATGTTTATGTAATAGCTGTGACATGCCCACATGCCATTGCTCATTAATTACTAATGGATGGGAAAAGGGCTCCAAATCACAAAATTGAGTAAGGAATCGATATATAAAAGAATTTAATAAACCTACAGTTAAATACTTCCCATGCATGAGGCTGTTTGAAGCTTTTACTTGAAATCGCTTTGAATAGTCCGTTTCACAGAGTACATACAGTGATATCAGGGGCATAGAATTTAATATTGTTATATGATTATCTGATGATGACAGTGAAATCAGTTAAAGGGAACTGACATCAGAGACTATTAGTAGATAGCTGGTGGTCACACAAACAGAGAGCACCAGAACTCACCTGATCAAAACCAACACTTAGCCCTCCTTCCTAGCAGCTAGCTAGTTAGCCGAGAGGACATCGGGTACTTTATTAACAGCAGCTAGCTAACTCTAATATGTTTTGACAACTTATTCGTATTGGATTACAGTATAGTTTAGCTGTGGATTAGGGGTTTAATGGTTATTTATGTTGTTTAGTGGTGACTGTCATGCCTGATTGTGAAATAGCTTTACGAAAGCTGAGTTGGTCGTATTCATTAGCCAGTTCGAACACACCAGAGCTAGCACATACATTAACAACAACGATACTGTTGACAGCTATCTTTCCTAGCCTTATTTGAACCCAGTATCTCCACAGGTAACTCTAAAAGACAGACACTGCTGGAATCTGATGTATTTTTTGTCAAACCCATCACGGTTGCTATCGACCCTGGCTAACTGGCCAATAAGTATTCACTGTCCTTATTGTTTGTTTCCATCCCAAACTGGCGCCCCGAATCCCTCCAGCTACTTACCTTGACAGAATAAACGCTACCAGGTTATTTCTGTTTAAAGAGGACTCTCAGCTGTCAGTTCTGGCTGTAAAACACAGCCCCCATGTCTTCGTAAGCTCGTGAATGAACAATCCTACTTCCGGGTTTGTGTTTTTTCATGCATTCAGGTGCATGACGTCATCATTGTTTTCTTAACTATTGACTATTTTGAAATATGGACCCAAATAAACAGTACATCGAATATCTTCACACGACAAACGTCCTTATTTTCCTTTCAGTGACTGATGTGCTCATCTGAAATAAAAGTAAACAGGACAACAGGGATGGGAAACCACAACAGCACAATTTGAAGCGATGGTAATTGATAGTATAAGATTTATTTACCTTTTCAATGAATTCAAATTTACAAAAGCATCCAAGACAAAGTCCTGCTGCACCCAGGTTTTTTTTTAACCTGCTCCCTGCTCTCATTACAGATAACAATATAATCTTCAAACATCATAGTTCATGCAGCCTCCTGCCTGACCTCATCTGTTAGCTAGTCTATGACCATAGCAAACAAGAAGGGGCTAAGACCTGATCCTTGATGCAGTCCCACCTCCACCTTGAACCCATCTGTCACTTCTACTGCCCCCTCTCTGCTATCATACTGCTCTCATACACGTCCTTTACCTCCAGACATTCTCATAAAACTCCACAATTCCTCCCACTCTCATATTATTTCTCTAAATCCACAAACACAATGCCACTCTGTTGGCACAATGGCACCAGTACTTTTCCTCCATTCCTCAGGTAACCTCTCATTCTCTAAGATCATGTTTAACAGTCTGCTTAAAAACTCCACGACAACTCCATACCTCCACCAGTACACCATAAGGACCGACCGCCTTTCCATTCTTCATCTTCCTCAAAGCTGCTCTCACTTCAGCCCTACTACTCCTTCCAACCTATTGTTTCACAATTCTCATTCTGCACCCTTGTCTGACACAATTTCCACTTTTATCCGTTCTCAAATAACTCCTTCCATCTTGTTTTCACATTCTTCTCACTTGTTAGCACATTTCCATGTCTACCATAAATCACCCTCTGCTGCACATCCTTCCCATCTCAATCCTGACATACATGTAAATGACATATGCTGAAATACTAAAATAAAAATTATTTTTCTTTTTTTTTTAAAAAAGAACCATTGAATATCAAAATGAACTATCTTAATTTGTACTATGATTCAACATCAGGGCTGTACTAGGACTTGCATGTGTTGTTTAAAATATGTTCAGCCAGATGCGCCTGTATCCAAGCCATTTAAGACAGCCAGAAATAGTTATAGTTTAAATAACAAAGCACGATTTTTTAACAAATAAAAACCTACATCTTAACTTAAACATCAATTAAAAATTTTATTGAAGTTATTTTTCCAGCAGAAGATAAAGATTGTCAGCAATTAAAGTGCATTTGAACATAATTTCAGTGGAAGAAAATGTTGGAAAAAAACAAAAATGCAAAATGAAGTGATATATGACAGAAAATTACATTTTATAACCATGGCTTCATGTAGATTAATACAAACTGAATTTATATAAGTCATTATCTGTTAAGTTTTCACAACACAGTGGGAACTTTTAAGATAAAATACAAAAATTACTGTTATGGATATCACTGATCAATGGATTTAGTTCCATTAAGAACTGAGATACTTAAAAATAATCGGCAAAGATTTTCTCAGAGTTGTGAAATTGGAACATTATGCTCCCATGTGTTTTCTCTGGTTAAGAAAATGCACAAAATTCTCAACTCGCTTTGCTATAAAAAAAATTTAAATAAAATAAAGACACATGCACTTAAAGCCTGACTAAATCTATAAAATAAACTTGAGCTATGGTTAAGGTCATACATCATCATACAATTTCATTTCTTAGCAGTGTTAATTTTAAATTCATCACAGAAAAATTCTTCTGTGAAGAAAGTTCTAAAATGAGTTAAAGCTTATTCCGAACATTTCAGTGTTTTTCCTTCACCACAATTTAACAAAAAAACAAACAAAAAACAAAACAAGAAACAAACTGGCAGCTAGATTATTTTTCATTTGTAGAATTAATAATACCTGATCAAAATGCAGAACCCCACTAAGCCTATATTTTGTAAGCCTGATCCTTATCTCTTCAGGATAACCCACGAGAAAATACAGTACCAAATGCTCCGAGAAGAGCAATAATTAGTCCATAAGTTGTTAACTAACAGCCAGTTATCCCTTTCAAGTTTTTCTACTTCATGTATTCTATTCTACACAACTATTATAGTCCTGTTGTGACTTAAAGGAATTATGCTGTGGCAGCATCACTTTGTACGAAAAGAAAACAATACCCGTCCAAACCCATCTATACAACTCAAACACAGACGTGGGACTGCCCACTGGTACAAAGTTTCCACATTTTAAGTTGAAATGATGATCTTTGTTCAGTGTAAGCTCGGAGGTTAAGTGCACCTGGGAAGTAAAAGCAAAGCCCTTCGGGTCTGTGTTTCAGAAAGTGCTGGAAAGGTGCTGGAGGAAGACCACCGGGTGATGCTTTTCAAACTCTTTGAGCAGCCTCCTCCTCTCCTTGGCAGGGAGGGATTTGCTTGAGCAAATGTCACCAAGCAGCCGTTTGAGGCTGTCCAGGGTGGTGGCCTCTCGCTGATCCTCGTACTCCTCTAGCGTCACCTGCTGGCAGAAGGTGAATGCTGCAGCACAGCAGGAGACGTCAGTGTTAGACCTTCTCAATGGTGCATTTAGAAAACTCAAAGTATTGTTGCTGGAGTTCCACATTCAAGATAAATCAATATATAAGTATTTTACTGATGCTCTGGATATCTGAAAATTAGTAGTTTTGTTCCACCTTGTGTTTAAAAGGGAAGTAGTGCAGATGTTTCCAGATTTAAACTTCTACTTTACTTCTATGAGCAACAGTTTTGTGTTACTATGTGATTATTATTCATGTTATGGTGTGATGTATGAGTAAGAATACACATGCTTAGTTTTAGTCGTGTTTTACTTACTGGCAATTGAGTCGGGGTCTTTTCCCTGTTGCATAGTCCTCAGTGTTCTCCTCACAGCTTCAATAAGGGATGTAGGAGTCTGTTCATTTCAGGAAGAAGGAGTAAAAGGATTTAATGTGCATTCCATAACCTGGTGGCTTTAGGTCTTATTTGATTTAGCATTCTACTGAGAAGTTCAGGTTATGCGATACTGTTCAACTATGGCTTATAATACATGTTGGAGATAAATATGAGATAAATTTAAGAAATGAAGTGCACCTTGAAGAGCTCATTGCAATTGTCCATGAGAAACAACACCAGGTTTTCGCTTCGAGGTCTAGTCAGATCGTTATTCTGGACAACTGCCCTCTGAAAAGTGCGGCAGACCGAGGCCCTGTTATCAATCTGAAAGCAAACACACCAGATAGTCCATGATAGAAATACATCAAACAATATTCAAATATTAGAGAAAAAAGAAAAAGTAATTGCACAATATAAATGAATGGCTTTGACTCTATGACCAGCACATTGTAGCACATTTGTATTTTTTTGTGAGAATATACACATATGCATAAAAAGTGTGGTTTGGTGGAGAGGAGCTACCTGCTTCTGAAGACGGCATGCGCCTGGGTCAGCGGCAGTCGCCATAAAAGCCAGAAGTCTTCTGAGTTCATCTCTGGAGCTTGGATCCAGCAGTCGCAAGCACAACTGGGATGCTTTGATAGCCTCTGGCACTTTTCCTTCGTCTGGAAAGAAACACAATGTAATAAAAAGGAAAAATAAAAGGTAGAGAATCTACATAGGGACAAAGACTGCCGGAAAAGGAAATACCGAACAGGGAGGCACTGTGAATTATTCCTTCATATAGTTTGAAAAATGCTCACAATTTCCAAGAGGACATAAACAAGAACCAGAAGTCACAATAAACCCTATCTTACCAATTAAATTCAGGATAGCAGCGTGTATGTCCAGGTGGTGTCCCGAGAGAAGGGGAGCTTTTTCCTGTCCACTGTAGTACTTGGCAATGGTGTCAAAGAGGAGTCTCTTCTGGCTTGCCATCTGACCCGCCTGGTCACCGTCTGAAAAGGTATCCCCAGCTTGTTGGCTGAGCTGTTCCCCAGCAACCACAATCAGCTGGTCAGGAAAGAGTTCTAAGCAGTCAGCCGCTGCCTGGAGCCACCCATCAAACCTGTGAAGGAAAAAAAAAAAAATACCCTTTAAAATGTTATGTCACTTTTGAAAATACAAAAAAGTGATTCTGTTTGTATGTTTACTGTTCAGGAAAGCTTGAAGGCTATAATCAGAACACTGACTGGGGCAGATTAAGGGTGTCAGGCAACTCTCTTTCCAGACATGTGTTGGAAAAAACCAGGTCCTGGTTGGACAGATGAGCTCTGCAGGCCTGGAGCCGAACCTTGGCAGGAGAGGTCAAGATGCAGTCCAGTATGGGCAACTCTACTATCTGCAGCAGCTGCAACAGCGTCTGCTGCTTCCAAATCTCATCAACCACTAGGGACATATGAAAGAGCAGAAGGTTTTTTTCTCTCACATTATGTTTAATGAAAACTGGACTGCTGTTCCCCTTTGGGTACCAACCACACCGACAAATAGGCTCAGTCTTACCGGCTTTGGACAGAAAGGTTGAAGTAGTATGACTTGGGTTTAGGGCTGGTAATAATGTTGGTCTGAGGTTGATTGTCTTAAGCAGCCTCTCAACCCTCCTTTCTGATGGTCCGACAGCAAGGGGATTAGAGATCGTCCTTAGCTCCTTCCGCCTGCAGAAACAACAGTCAGCATTTCAGTGATTTATTAAAGACTCAGGTCTGTTATTGGGTAATAAGGCTGTGTAATAATGCGAGTCAAGTAGTGAGAATTATGCAGCGAAAATAAAAAACTCAACTGGCAAGTTACAACATATTGCAACCTATAAGACATAAGATGTAAAACCAACCTGGAGTTCTTCTTCCTCCTTATTTCCTGTTCCTCTGGTGGAACGTTTTCTGTGTCACCGTTACTTTCTTTCATATCAGAACATGATACAATTTTATATTCCAGAAACCGGTAAAGGCTGCCACTGCTGTCCTCAAAGGTCACTTCTTTTTCTCTGCAGAACAGCTTTGTACCCACCGGTTCGAACACTTTGGCCTCCATCAGAGCCTGGCAGAGTCGAGCTGCCTTCAGCCTGGACACCTCACTTGTGCAAAACACCACGTTCTGCATCAGATAACTGAGGACGGCATCCACAGCGTCTGAGCCTGTGAAACATTCAGCATGAACACGGAGATGCCTTCGACAGCGGCGCACCTCCACCTGGGTTTGCAGGGCCTGGATGATATTGTACCACAACTGGGTGGCACCAAAGGGCCCACAGAAACCTGTATGGAGACGCAGGGGGAGAAAGAGATGAAAAGTGCTGCCTTGAATCGAGGATGGAAATGAAGCACAACTAACATTTTGAAGAGAAAAAAAACATCTATTCAACCAGGCAATAACTTATAATAATCTTTTGCCTGTATTCTCATTTATTTCATGTGACTGATGCAAACAAACGTCACGATCGCAAGGTCGTAACTGTAACGTGACCTGTCTGTCAATGTCCCCTCAGGCTCCTCGTGTTAGCATTTCAACAAATTTGCTTCGTGTGTGTTTATTTTCTGATCTTACCATGCTGTATATTTTCACGAAAACTTCTTGTTTGGCTGTTCAACCTTCTGAACCGTGGAGTCAAATCAACCGCCATCATGAGCTCTCTGAATGACGTCATCAATTCTCGTCTTGTTCTACAGCCTAAATGACAATCATAACGCTACTGCCCCCTAAAGGTATTATGCAGTATTGCAAACCGTTTCTAAAAACACAAACTCCAGATAAATTGCTTTTTGTCTAGTTGCCCCCAAAATAAATGATGATACTAAGTAGTATTTAGTTGTTTTCCTTCATAAAAAGAATACTAATCTAGATCAAATATCACAGATGGACGACAGGGGCAAATGCCCTGTATCTTAAGAAAACACATGCAAATAGATAAGCACAAGCAAATAAAGATAATATCTTCTTAAATTTGACAACACAGGAGCGCTGCAAAAGCCACAAAACAACACATTAAGAAAAACTAACTGCAAAAGCCACAAGACAACAGAAGAGCTTACGAAGGACAGTAAAATGTGATGCATTCCCGGAAACTCTTTTTAATGCTTCATCTAGTGAATAAAACAGATGATACACATCTGTTGTATCATCTGTTACAACAGATGTGATACACCTAGAGGATACACATGACCTGTGTAACATTGTCGTTCCTTCTCAGATACCGGCTTCATTTTCTTTCTCATGTTTGTTAGATATGTGTCAGGTGGGGAAAACGAGGAAGAGGAAGGTCACTCGTCGACCAGTTTACCGTCAAAAGCAAACAGGGGCGGGGTGAGATTTAATTTTTGTTTATTGCTTGATTTAAATACATGACAACACTGCCGCTCTCAGTTATTAATGAAGAAGTACATTTTTTATCACCTACAACTCACACTTTATTGGGCTTTCTATCCTGATTTTTCTTTTATATTCTCCAATTATATCAACCTTAACTGTACAAACTAAGTTTCTCTTCAAATTATGTTGGCCGCTGTTCTACAACGAATTGCGAGCTGTGCAGTGAGGGGAAGTGATATGTTTTTCTGAAAAATCTATAATGATCATTTAGAATGATGCATCTAAAACAGCTTAAGTAACAGAAAAACAATGAGTGGGAAATTGACGTTGATTGTTTCAACATCAGTATTTTCAAAGTGTGGTAATGGCCAGTTGTGGAAGATCGGAATGCTTATGTCAATATTGGCCTCTCCGGTGCTGACAGTTCAATAAGGATCCATCAAGAAAATAGTTATTCCTTGAGACGATGTGTGATAATTAGTCTGTGAGAAAGTCTCTGGTGCTTAGACTCTGCAGGGACTTTGTGAATGAATTTGCTTTGAGTAGATACAACATGAATCGGCTAATAGAATCTGGACACTGCATGGTGGCGGCGGCGGCTGGTGACCCGGCTGAGATTAATGAGGCGGAGGGGATATGACCTGCTGATGAGAGCAGATTAAACCCAGTGTGTAAGTGAACCTTATATTAAACCAATAATATCAAAAGAAAAAGAAAATTGTACTTTAAATCATAGATCCAGACATTAACAGAAGATATATTATTATTATTATCACTTGTATTTATTTCTTTATTGTCTACCTTGTGCACGTGTTATGTTTTACATATACCTACAAGACCTGAGTAGTGATTAAAAAGTCAAGTTAATTCCTTCTAGCTAGTATACGTACAGTATGTCGTCGGAAACGTTTCGATTTGTGTGCTTCAATTACTTCTATTGAAACCATCAAACGAACGGCTGATGCTTGATTTCAAAGTCACTTTTTATTCTGCGAAAGAATCAGCTCCGTGTGCATTCATCAAGAAGAGATTTTCAACTTCCTGCAGGAATTTCTGGAAACAATCAATTATCCTTTTTTATAAGTCATTTTTCTGTATCAGGTAATTGAAGGGCATTAGCAGAGAGGGTAGTTGTTGTTCAACTTAAGTGTGTGTGTGTGTGTGTGTGTGTGTCATGGCTGTGTGGAGGTGGTGTGAGTCACAGAAGAAATAATAAAAGTACTTCAGAGAGTTCCATTGAAAACTCTCTTCCTGCTCTGACGGTGAACTGCAGTAGGCCGGAAACACAAACTGTTTTATATAAATCAATCAAAAAGCAGAGACCGCAATTGCTATATTAAAAAATGAAGTTTATAACCTTTTTCATTCATCCATTTTCTGTAATCTTGTTAGGGGTCTTGGGTACAGAGGCTTTGTCCCACAGCTCAGAAACATGAAATATCGGTGAATGGTGACTCCAAATGTTTGTGATTGTGAGGGACGATTTTTGTGTTTACCATGTGATGAACTAGAAAATTTCCCGAGTTGTAGCCCAACTTTCTGTTAAAGACGGACATGGATGCAAACTTCCATTGGTAATCTGTGTTCACTGTATTATTTGTAAATGGGTTTTTGTTCTTAATTTGAAAAAATGCTTGTGGATGTAGATGAAATGGAACAGAATCAGTGGATATTATTGGGCCCAGTGTAGCCAGGACGGACAGGGCTAGGAACCAGCACATTGGAGGGACAGTGGAGGTGGAGAAGGTGCAGGAGTTTAAGTACTTGGGGTCAACTGTTCATATCAACGAGGAGTGTGGAAGGGAGTAACAGCAGGAGTGAAGGGAAAGGTTTCCAAGATGGAGGTGAGAGCAGCTCTACTGGATGGTTTAGAGACGCTCTGACCAGAAGAGAGAAGACAGGAGGCAGAGCTGAAGATGTTCAGATGTTCTCTGGGAGTGAGAAGGATGGACAAGATTAAAAAGGAAGACATCAGAGGGACAGTCCAGACTTAAATACACTGGGGTTAAGGAGACAATGAGACGCAGCTGGAGGCGAGACACAGGTGGACGTGATGAATAATCACACTAGAGGAGACTAGAGGCAGGAGAGACACAGAGAGGGAGAAGGAGCACGAGTCAAACACCTTAAAAACAACACCTACACAAGAAACACAAGCAATAAAACACAAAAACTAAAGAGTTAAACAGATCGCAAAGAAATAATACAGGAAATGCAAAGCTAACAGACACATGGAACAAAACTTTCAAAAATAAAAGAGAACAGGAAACAGATTTAAACAATGACAACAACATTTGAAATAAAATTAATAAACAGATATAAAAATAAACCAAGAAATGACAGAATGAACAGAGACATGATGACGAAAAATCTACCCTAAAATCAGATCAAACACTCGCTTCAGCGAAAGTGTCATTTTTCTTGTACACAAAACAGCAATGATGCATTTTTCTTCTTTAGACTCCCCAAGAATGTAACGACGGCAGCATCTCACACACCAATTATATCTGCTCTTCAGAAGACCGTGAGGACATCAACACACAGGAATAAGAACCGAGCAGAACTTTCATCTTGAGGCATTGCGTTTTCCTCCAAAGTGAATATGTTGAATGGATAAAAATATGAATATGCATAAAGAACCAAATTTTCTGTTTCTATGTTTGTCTGTCGATAGAATCCCTTTGATCTTTGACAGATACAAGGTACCATTCGAGGCCAAACCATCAACCACACCGGTTAACAGGTGATGTGTTCTGTTCTCTTAATCAAGAAACTTGATAAACATTTTTGATTAACGTCTGTTTTATTCTTTTTCGGTTGAGTGGACGCAATTGGGAATAACTCTGAAATATTTTAAAATAACTTTACTGTCGGTATCTGGTAACCTCCAACCTCTTCATGAAAAAGTGGCAAAAAAAAGACTGAGCAGCTGCTTCCTGCTATCTTAAGGGGGCGGAGCTTTTCCGTCAGTCTGTTCCACTCTGCTCCAGCCAGAGGGGTGTTTCCTTAGAATCACCCTTTCATCTAAAGAAGATGAATGCCGTCTCTCCCCTGCAATCAATTATGGACTGGGCAGCATAGTATAAATCACCTTGCAGTGAGGTGATGATGTGTGGGCTTTGTTTTGGGTTTTTGGTTAGAGGAGTAGGCTGTGTTTGTTGAGTTAGGCAATAGATGGTTTAGTTTTACAACTTTGAGATCAGAGAAATTGTGAAGTTTATACATTTATTTGTTGTCACCTAATTAATGTACATATTCTGGGTAAATAAAACCCCTACTTTTTATCTGATGAAGTTTTTGTTTACCCTGGTCCTTCACACACTATTAGCAGGCATTAAAAAAATGCAAAAATATTTAACAGCATACAACAAAGACACTGACAAAATATTCATACGGAATCAAATTACTTGGCTTTTCTGCCTTTTTGTTTTATTTTTTCAATTTAAAGTGAATAATAATAATAATAATAATACATTTAATTTATAACGCACTTTACATTTGGATCACATCTCAAAGTGCATAAGTCATCTAACTGTCGATTATTCTACGTACTGCTGAGATCAACTCTGATTGTCTTTATGCTTATTGATAAATATTTGCATTGAATGAACAAGAAAATAAACCACAAACTTTATTTTCATCATATTCAGGATACCCCAACTTGTTATAAATGTCATAATATACTGCACTTTTTTCCAGGCCTGTATTAAAATATAAACAATACAGAAACAGGAACGTCTAGATTAAAATTTGTCATCATGTTGATTCTTAAGAATCTCAAAAATAAACTTTGCATTGAAAAATAAATTTAGTAATTAGAAACAACACGTGTCTTTAGCAAAAGTGAAAAGAAAGTACCATAAAATACTTTAATAATGCTAGGAAATACACTATTTCACTCCCAAGCGACCCCCTAGAAACTTTCAACCAAGACAGCAATCAGGAGAAATGAAAGAAAATAAAGCAAAGACTTTTAACTTTTTGTTTCATAATGAAATTTTGAATTTCATGGAAAAAAATAAATTTTTATTGGATTAAATTAGATTACCTCAACATTTCAGTAAAGTATGTTCTTAGAAAACTATTTAATATGTGGAACACCGCATTTATGTGGAATGTCCATGGTACTATTGCACATATATTTATGGTGTCAGTGTATTGCACTTAAATGTAAGTGTTATATATATGTTATATAAATGAATGGATCCAGATTTTACTCTTGAGAGATTGGACATTCTGCCCAATTATGCAAAAAAAAAGAAAAAAAAAAAGGATGGGACGTTGGTATGGTGATAATAATACAATTGTAGGACTTTCCACCAATTATTTACACCTTCGGCAAATAAGAATTTAAACATAGCTGGAATGTGCAAACATAAAAAGCAGATTTTAGTTCTAAAGTTTGATTTCTTCGAGCGCCTCTGCATCTTTTAGAAAACTAAGAAAACCCTCCAAATGATTCCTCTCATTCCCTCTTAGACCTTAATCCCACAGAAGTACCCGTCTGCTGTATTTGGCCAGAAATGCACCAATTAAATTGATTCTAGCTGACTTTAATCTACTTCCTTCAGAATTGTGCAGAGATTTCACACACACTGAAACATATCAGAACACTGGACGGAGGCTCGCCCCACAGCAGGGGGAGAACAATTTTCTTCCCCCTCTCCCTCTCCCTCTTTCTCTTTCTCTTTCTCTCTCTCTCTCTCTCTCGCAGTTGCCTCTACCTCTCTCGTTCTCCTCCCCTCCTGTGCTCTGTTTCTCTTTTCTTGCCGTCATCTGAATCCTTCCTCCCTGCAGAGAGGTACAGTAGAAAGAAAATACAGAGGAGAGGGGAAACACAGGAAGGAAAGACATTTTCACTCCCCCCCCCACCCCCCTCCTCACTCCTTATTTCTTTGCACTGGTCACTCCTCATTCTTTATTTCTCCCTGCTGGATTGCTCTTTCTTCCCTTCCTTCTTCTGAGATTATATTGTGTCAGATGAGAGATGGGATGTGGAAATTCATCGCGAACCACCACCACCAGTAGCAGCAGCAGCTCTGCAGGTGAGAATCACTGGGGGGGGGGGGTGTTTAATGTTTTAGTGCTCTAGGGTCTTATGTTGTATAACAACAGCTGATATTATACATTTAAAGTCTCTTCTCTATATATAAGAAGCTTTACATGAACTTTTCCTGTCATATTATGCTGTTAAAGGCGCAGTCAGCTATTTATTTTTGACCATGTACATGTATTAAAGATATATAAAGCAGAGGGATTGTTCTTCATATTATTGTTATATTCTCCATTCACACCTCTCTTTTTATGAATAACGTTTAGAGGGTTGTTTTCTGACATCAAAAGAATAATTGCAAAAAATTTTACACACTTGTAATACATTTTAAACTTTAAATATTTTGGGCAATCATTGGCATTGCTGGCCTGTCAGACTGCTAAATAAACAATAAACAGGGAAACATCATATTTTTTCTTTTTGTTTTAAATTCAAATAATATTATTTATTATCAACGCCACCAAGGAGGTCATGTTTTCACCTGCATCTTGTTTTTTGTTGGCAGCATTATGAGGAAGATTATTCACCAAATCTCCCTCAATTTAAGTGGCTGGGATGAATTCCAATACATTTTGGTGCAGATCCAGATCAGAATCCCGGAATTTTTTGACGTCAGCATTAAAAAATAGGGCTTTTGTTCGATCTAATTACATATTTTTCCATAGTGCTTAAAAACTACAGGACCAATTTTCACAAAATATAAAATAAATATGTTCAATCTTAGTGGGGGACCGGTTTACCAGTTTACCCTGTAACAAACTGAAAGAGGTTATGTTGTTTGTATTTTGTTCCAAAGTTATGCAAAAAACTGTAATAAAAAAACTGTAAAAAATGAAATGTTTTCAATTTAAGAATGATGACATCACTCTTATCGTCAGAATATGGATGTTTTATTCCGACAGAGAGCAGGATTGCGATTTTATTCTCATTTAGCTGTCAGGCAATAACAACAAAGTCAGTGCGGAGGCATTCGCTGTAGGTATCTGCTCATTTTAGAATAAAAACTTTAACCAGAGAATCTCTGTGTTTACATTAAATCAGAGTGATCTGCTTTATTACGTCCCTTAAAAGTCGGGGATATTATGCGATCGTCATCACGTCCGCCGCAGAACCTTCATGTTAGTGCGAAAACGCAAAAAAATCTTAAATGGATCATTGGCCAAATTTCATACCCAAGTATATCTTAGTGAGAGGAAGAACTGGGTTGATTTTGGGAACGATCGGTTGTACAATTCCAACACTAGGGGGAACTTTATTTACAGTATTCGGCCCATATTTCTCATCCGATGATCCGAACCTGGTGATTATGAGTCCACCTATTCTATTCTATTCTATTCTACCTAATAGTTAATATTTTACTCACTAGGGGGCAATTTTTTAACGAAATATACAGTTTCTTCGGATATAACTTACAAATCCTTACTCCGGTTTTGTCCGAACCTTGTGCATATGAATCGACTGAAGGAGATATATCGTAAATATCATACTTTACTCTAGTAGTTTATATTTTTACTCACTAGGGGAGTTTTTTCTCATGTAAAACACCGTTTCCCGGACAGAACTCAAAAACTATTTCATGGATAATTTTCATACTTTTTACCCCATAGACCTTGGAGCGAAGAAGAACTGGATTGATTTTGGGAACGATCAGTTGCTTATTTTTATCACTAGGGTGAGCTTTATTTGCAAAAGTTTCGGGGCCATAATTTCTCAACAATTACTCAAAATTAGTCCAGATTTGGTAAAGATGAATCGACTCAAGGGGATCTGTCATGTACACATTGTGTTTTACTTCAGTAGTTCATTTTTTACTCAGGAGGGGGCGCTCTTTTTTCTTCAATCAGGGGGATTGCTTTATTTTTTCTCTTTATTTACCATTATTAACATAACCTAACCTTTAAAGGTTGTTTTGATCAAGTATTTTAATTCAATCAAACAAGACTGGCCAGCTGCTGTTTTGTCCCTGTAATCTGGTAGATGATGGAGTGATTTGTAAATCGGATTATTGATTCATTGGAGTCATGACTGTTAAACCTTTGCCAACGATTCATGTCAACATGTGTTTGTCTCTAACCTCAGGTCGTGCTGAGACTTCATTAAAGGTGTAAGTTCCATTTAAAATCTCTTACCACAGTGTTATTTGACCTTTCTTTGATATTTGCTGGTTTTAACTAGTGTGTGTGTGTGCGTGTGTGTGTGTTCGTGTGTGTGTGTGTTGACAGATCAGAGGAGTCCGCGCCAGAAGATGACAAATGGAAGTTAGTCATTCAAATTGAATTTTCAGTTGACATATGCAATATTTGTTCATATTCATACTGATCATGTATCAAAAATATACACTGATCAGCCACAACATTACAACCGGTTACCAATTCTCACGTTGTGTCAACAGTTTTCTCAACAATGTCGATGTTTATTGTTGAACTTGAATAAAAGGCGCAGGGGTCGGGGTCTATTCCAACCTTCATCCAATGTCTGTCTCCCTGAAGAGGCAGTAAATGATAAGCTGTTAAAGAGAACGGATGGATGACTAACATGTAAGCTTGTGTGTCAGCTTAAATTAATTTAACTATTCTAAAGTGTGAATTTGTGCGTAGGAACTATGGAGGCGTGTATGTGGGTTTTCCTCCAGACCTGGGCAACATTCCTGATGTTCACATAGGACCATTGAGAGGTAACGCACACACTTTGACGCACATACACATAGAATAATGTATTAATGTCCACATTAAAGAGAACAGTATCAGGTTATGAGTAGTAAAGATGCAAGAAGGTGCACAAACAGGTATTGGTGGTTCACAATGTTATTGTCATTATTTGCAGAAGGTTTTAGAATTTATTGTGGAAGTTATGTCTTTTCGGTTAAGTCTCCAAAATCCTCTGGATTAGCCTGAAGAAGCATTTATTAAATTTTGGGCTTGTTTTTCAATTTTATTATAGCTTTTAACTATGTTTTAATGTTCTTTTGCACTTTGTAGCACTATTCTTGTAGCACTATTTATTTATTTATTTATGTGAAGCACTTTAGAATTGTCTAGTTGCTGAAAATTGCTGTAATTAAAGTTTCCTTGCCTCGGATGTGCAAATTCCCCATTATATCATTTCTCCTGACATGAACCGGAAACCATTTCTGGTTTGAAATCTTATGTTTTTGTTTTGTGTTTCCACTATGTGTCATTTACCGAGTGAAGCACCTGGGACAGATTCAGAACAGTCTGTTAGACCCCGGCGGTCCGAAGGCACTTTTACAGACTTATCGCTTTAAATTCACGTTGCTTGCTCGAGACATATTACTGCAGCGTGTTTTCATCATTCACAGCATAAATGCAGCTTTCTGTGAGATGAGGGTCCCAGAGTGACGTGGAAAGAGATGATTTGACCTGAACTCTTCCACATGGAAGAGAGGTCTAAAGACTGCAGCAGGGTTTAAACCACATCCGTCTGCAGTTTTATCATAAAGCTTATAAAAAACACACACAGAGCTTGTACCGAACTCGTGGTAAAGTATCTCATCCTTATATCTTCTGCTCGGATCCTTCTTCCTGTGTTAACACGTGAGCGGTTCTTTGGCTTTAATCCGGCACCGGTTTAAACAAACTGTAGGTTTGTAATAAACTTGGAGCAGAAGGAACATCACAGTAGACTGATAACTTGCTTTCAGTCGTTCAGTTTCGAAAAGTTCTGTCGCTCTAAGAGACACACAGGGATGGAACTGGGTCCAATTTTCCAGATATGTGATAACTGTGTTGATTTTCTGCATTTATGGTGAGGCAGCATGCTTACGTGAGACATATCCAGTTCATAATAACACCCTCACCCTCCACGCACGCACGCACGAACACACACACACACACACGCACACACAGAGCCTCAATTTCCTGTGGAGTCTCCAGGGTCGTGAGGGCATGGGAGAGAGAAAACATTAATGATCGCTGCGTGTGTTTGCATGTTTTTATCTCTCTGGCCCCGGCTTGTGTGTTTTTTTTTATTTTATGCAAATAGGTTGAATATAAGCGTTTTATATTTTCTAAGTCCTTAAGTGCATTTGAGTCCAGATTTGATGTGTGTGTATGTGTGTGTTTGTGTGTAAATTAATGAAACTGTCCTCCGCAGAGAATGAGAAAGACGACTCGTCCCTCAGGAAACCGCTGTGGGGGAAAGGACCTTCATTTTAATGAAGAGCCAGGTCTGTGCTTGTTGTTTCTGTGTGTGTGTGTGTGTGTGTGTGTGTGTGTGCGTGTGTGCGTGTGTGCGCGTGCGTTTAGTGTGTGTAGTATGTGTGTCCTCCTGTTTCTTTCTTCCTCTTCATTAATGAGAGCTATGACTAATGTCAGCATTTTAAAGGACTGGTGTCCTTCTTTAAAAAAACAGCTTTTAGAAATAAGGTGATTTATGGAAGTGTCTTTCAGCTCAGTTTTGGTTAAATATCAGTAAATCTCATCAAGTCGGCCGTGACAAGAGATAAACCCCCAGAGAGCACATCGTGACTCTGAGAGCGCCGCCTTTATTAAAACCTGAAGAATCAGTATGAACTGAAGTTGACAGGTCAAGGGAAAACCAATGATATAATGCCCAACAAAAGTCTATGAAAGAAATTATAAATGCTTCTTCTACTTCTTCTTTGACCTTCTAACGGATAATATCTCAATCTGCTAACAAGAATGGTGACGTTCACGACTTCACCTGCTCACATCTGACATCATGGTGAGCAGGTCTGTACCGTGACGTAGCTGCTGAACCGTCAGATACGAGACTGTCATCACAATTAATATTATAAAAGGGCACACGTCTCTATAAGTATAAGCCGTTTGGAGTAGTGACGTTACCATCGATGTTACTTTGGGGGTGGGTCTGGGGGCTCAGTTTCAAGAGTTCCTTTGATTCTTTTGTTGTTCCTTTGGGGAGGAGTTGGGGTCTCAGTGGGCTGAGCAGAGACGCCGAAGTGGAAGGCGCAGGAGACGAGCGGCTACAGAGAATGTGAGGGATACTGAGAGAGTTTGTTGGAGTTGTTGGTAGAGTTAGAGGCCGGCAATAATGCAGACCTCAATGAAAAAATCTGCATGACTTTTTCCGTAGTCTAGGTTACCTGTGTGTCTCGGCGGAGGTTTGTCCTCTCTGAGGGCTTTTTATAGTTCTTTAATGTGTTTGTGTTTCAAACGATCTCACTCCGAAAATTCATCACATCACTGTCTTTTCGCTTTGCCAGTGAACTGAATGATGCGACAGAAGATCAACATTGCCGAGTGAGAAGAAAACAAAGGCATTCTTCAGGTCCTCATCAGCCTCCATTGAGGAAACAGCAGCACCCTGTGGAGCCAATCTCATCCCTCAGCATCTCCTGAATGGACTTTAATGGAAACGGGTGGAACTGGTTTGACTCTGGAACCTGTTGCATTGACGTACTGGATTTAGACTTTTGTGCTTTTATGGAAGCAGATCATCTGGACTCATACTTATGACATACAGATGAAGGCATTTTAAACATTACATGAAGATGCTACAGGTTTTCTCTCCAGCAATGGAGGTTTCAGTACCTCATATAGCTGCTTAATGAAGTGTCAGCTGCGGGCGTTACGTTCAATGTGCTTATCAGCACAAAATGGTAGATAAAGAAGCTGTGCTGCTCCCAAGTTATTTATCTATAATCTATATCCCTTCATAAAACACGTGAAAAAATACAACTATTAATTCAGACATCTTTTGCCAGCTGTACGTTTTTAATTTTACAGAAGAGGATTAGCGCCACAAATGGCCATATGAATTTTTGGGGAATTCAGATGGCCGAATTCTGACTTTATTCTCAGAATTCTGACTTTTAACTAAGAATTCTGACTTTAATCTCAGAATTCTGACTTTTAACTAAGAATTCTGACTTTAATCTCAGAATTCTGACTTTATTTTCAGAGTAGGGCTACATGATTTTTTTTTAAATTCTAGGTTTAAACTTAGAATACTGACATTATTTTCAGAGTAGGGCTACATGATTTATTTGGAATTCTGTGTTTACAGACAGAATTCTGAGAATTAAGTTTGAGAATTAAGTCAGAATTCTGAGTTCAAAAACCCTAATCCTGTTCGTAGCATTCGGCAACCACACCTGTTCTTTGATTTAAGCCTGGATTATGTGTTTAATCATGGTCTTTGTCTATATTATTAAAATTCTCTGTCTATTGATCCCTACCTTTTCATCACCACTGAGTGAGACTTTGTTAGTTTGAGTAAAGACAGAATAAATAGAAGATATCCTGGATATGTTGAACTGGTTTTGTATTATAGGCCTCTGCTGGCAAACCCATCTGCATTTATATTAATCTGCTGCTTAAAATAGTCCTGAACAAAATTACCTCAGCTACTTAAGGATATTCCTCAGCCATTTTTAAAATAAGGATAGATTTGTCGCCCATTTGTCAAGATACACACCATCGGATGAAACCAAAGCTTAGCTGACTGAATATTCTGATGTATTATGTTGGGTAGTTTTGTTTTATTTAAATGGATTTGTGACGAAATCAACAAAATTAACATAGCCCAGTTTTTGTCTTGTTTATTTCATGCAAAATAGCTAAAGATTTACAAAAAAAATAAAAAATTTGCCAAGCTAAAGCTGAAGGACATTTGCTTCATGATAATAAGAAACCTAGATTAAAACCTTTTAACGTCTTGCTCAGCTGTTTGGCTGAGCACATACTGAGAATCCATGAGTTCTTATGCTAAAGAATGAGAGAACAAGGATGGAGCCTTGGGGGGCACCACAGCCCAAAGGGGCCAATGAGGAGGTGGCATTAACCATAGCTACCACCACGATAAGGTGGCGGTTGTCGCTGGAGAGATTACATCTCACAGCTGGCTTAGGAACGCCTCGGAATCCTCCTGGGGGAGTTGGTGGATCTGGCCGGGGAGAGGAGAATCTGGGCTTCCCTGCTGAAACTGCTGCCCCCGTGATCCGGACCCGGATAAGCGGAAGATTTCTCGTCTGTGGAATGCCCTCCCTGACCATCTGAGGGCTCCACAGACGACTGACACATTTAAAAAAGGACTTAAAACTTTCCTTTTTAGCAGAACCTATAACT